>JAQQAC010021848.1:24155559-24234234 GCA_029783875.1 Phataginus tricuspis | reverse complement strand
GAAACGTAACTGAAGACTGCAAAGAAAAAGCGCGCGTTGTCATGGCTGAAGGGGAGCCCGAAGTGCGGTGGGATGGACTGTGCAGCAGGGACCCCGCCGCGAGGGAGACGGCCCTGGAGCACATCCGGCAGGTCGTTTGGCGAAAAACCGAGTGCCTCCGTTCGGGGGCAGAGACGTCTCGCCGGCCGCCAGACGGGCTTTCCGACGCCGTCTCTGTGGATGGGTTGAATAAGCTGCTTGCTCACCTGCTTATGCTTTCCAAGAGGTGCCCCTTTAAAGATGTAAGAGAGAAAAGCGAGCATATTTTGAAGAGCGTCCAGGTAAGGAAGAGCCGTATAGTCACACCTGCCTGCCGAGTACCGTGGAGTTTTACTCGCAAGTATTCACTTCGTGTCTGCTTCTCGCAGGCTGTTACGCGAACTCTTACTACGAATTCACTCTGCAGTTTAAGTTTAGAGTGCTCTGTTAAACGTTGGATTTAGAGTCCAAATTGTATGAGATGAACTAAAGGAAAAGCATTTTCTAATATAAGTAAATACCAATTGTCTCTCTAGAGAGTTTTAGCAGAAACTGCATTCCTCATGGAAAAATATGTGGAAGTTACAGTGAATTACAAGTGAAGACTTGCTCTTACCCATACTCATTGTTACATGTTGCTGGGAACTGCAGCCACTAGCTGTTCCTTGTTACAGTGCTCAGTGTTTCACACTTGAAAGCCTTTAAAATGATAAAGGATATTAAATGTTTCCTAGTCAGCTTGTTCAAGACAACTGGTGAAACAATTTTCTCTCCTTAAAAACAGAACAACAAAAAGCCAGGGTCTGTTCTCTACACGCGACCTTTAGTTTTTCAAAAAAAAAAAAAAAAGAATTACATAAAATAATAAAAATCTGTGTTTTAAAAAAAAGCTGACATCTTCAGATTGAAAAATTGGACCCAGGCTGAGCGAATGGTAGAAACACTCTTATGGTAAATTACTCAGTCAGCTTTCTCTGTGTTTGCTTAAATTGTTAGTCTTTTCTTTTTCACATATCTATTTAATATCTGTTGTGAGTGGAACAGACTAAAATGTTTTCCTCCTGTTTAGATGTAATAAATTTATCCTATTTTATTGGAAGATTTATAAGAAGGGTTTTTTTAAAGAGAAAGGTGGTTTTTAGATTTCAAGTGTTATAGTAAACCCTTTATGTTTGTCATTCTAAATTACCCAGTCCACATGTTTGTTCAAAGTCATGGTGAGAAGTTTTTTAAATTTATAATTTACTTGGGTATATACATAAGCTAAGAGTAACCTTTTTTCTGTTCTGTTTGAATTTAGTTTGAAGCAACAAAAATAATCATATCCATAAAATGAAGACTCTGTTTAAGATCTTGGGTTATTTCTTCTCACAAACACTTTGGAAACAATCGTTGCAATTCATTTATCCAGGGTTACCAGGGAGGAATTAATTTTCTAGATACCTAAAGTTTACTGTTTAGGCATCAAAAGTTATCCTCTATCTTGTAAACTGGAATGACTGAAGCAAACAGGAGGTAATGGGTTCATCATTCTGCACACCAGGTACTCTTGTATAGCTGAGGGGGAGTGTGCAGGAGTGTATATGATCCATGTTTTTTTTTTAATTTTGGGGTTCATTTTTTGTAGTTCTGTTCCTTCTCTTGCTGTCTTGTATACTTCACTTTGGTCTCTTCCTGAGTCTTTCATTTTGCTCTTTGCTTATATTGGAATGGGAAACCAGATAACCAATTTTGGTAACAGTTCTACTGAAAACAAAAGTAATTAGGCTCTGAGCAGTACAGGGTCAAAGGACTGTGATATAATGGTACATAAATGGTCACTGGAGTCAGAAAAACCTGGGATCAAATTCTCCTCCTTTATTAATATTCTGCATAACCTTGGACAAGTTAAGTTATTTGACTTATTAGCTTGGATTTCCACATCTTACAGATGACACAAAATGACACCGAGCTGTTGTGAGAATTAAATGAAATGTATTGGTGCTCTTCTCCCTTTTCATAAGTGAAAAGAAATACATGGATAGTGTGATATATACTTCAAGACCCATTCATCCTGCAAAAGTATTCAAGCATCTCCTCAACTGTGAAGGTTTCCCATAGGTTTCTACTCTTTGTCATCGTGGCATCTATTGCACTTTATTCCTGCCACAGTTACATTAGGCATTTACTTATATTTTGCTGTCATCACAATATATGCATCTGTCTCCCCTAGGAGGGCTGTAAGCTCTCAAGGGTATTGACTGGGACCTAAAGGCTACTAAATAA
Source organism: Phataginus tricuspis (assembly GCA_029783875.1). NCBI lineage: Eukaryota > Metazoa > Chordata > Mammalia > Pholidota > Manidae > Phataginus > Phataginus tricuspis. The sequence goes on along the minus strand of JAQQAC010021848.1, from coordinate 24,231,951 downwards.
ACATGCAGTGGGTGAACAAATTTATACTTGACTTATCTTTGTTTCTTAGCAGTCTGAATAAAGTACTAGATTAGGGAGTTTCCACCCCAACATCATTCATTCACACCTCATTCAGCAGGTGTTTATTGAACCCCCTGGTGAATGCCATTCTGAGAACAAGTGAACAATTTTGGCATTCTATTAAAGGAGACAGACCATGAGGAAGTAAACAAATAAGCAATGTGATTTTAGGTAGTCAAGGAAAACTTCTCTGAAGAGGTGACGTTCGGGCAGAGATTTGATGAATGAGTAAATATTACCCAGGCAAAAATGCAATTTGGGAGGGGGACATTCCAGATGTAGGGAACGTATGTGTGTGTGAAGGTCTAGCGGCAAGAGAGAACAAACGAGTTCTAAGAACTAAGGCAGTGTGGGTGCGGCACACGCTTGCGGGGACAGCAAGAGCTTAAACACACGGTGGAGTCAGACCCTCACTCAGTTTCTTCATCTGCGAAATGAGGATGACGCCTCACAATGAGAATAAAACGATACAAGGCTCGCAAAGCCTAGCACAGTCCTAACACATAAGAAACATGCAGTGACGTTAGGAATTCTTACTGTTTCTTAGGCAGGGGCCAAATAGCAGAGGATCTTACACGCCACGTTAGGAGTTGTGGACTTTGTCCGAGGAACAATGGGAAGCCACTGAGGGTATTTTGAGCACGAATGTGACATGATTAGTGGCGAACTGGAAGGACTGCTTTGGAAATGATGTGGAGAATGGATTTCAGGAATCGGGAGTGGATGTGCCGTGTCAGCAAGTAGATTGTTCCACTGGTCCAAAGCGAAAATGACAATGGGATAGGAAATAGGGGGAAAAAGTGAACAGGGTGGGGGACAGCTAGGAGTTAGAAGCCACAGGATATAGTATTTAATTGGACATAAGAGATGAAGGAAATAACAAAACCAAGTTTCTGGCTTGAACTACTTGGTAAATAGTTCAGTCATTTCCTGCAACAGAAGAGGGGTAGAGGGTCAGTTTAGGGGGAATCATGAGTTCTGCCGCAGACATGTTGAGGTTAAGTTGCTTATGATACTTCCAATTAGGAATCAGTCCTAAAGGGATTTCTGCCCCTGCTAACACTGTTCTAGTCCTGTGCTGTTCTCACTCTTCCGTAGATTTAGCCTACCGCCCCCTTATACCCACCTGCCACCTTGCAGAGCCATTTCTGTAAAATGAAAATCTGACCACATTACTCTCTTGCATAAAATCTTTTAGTGTAGAATTTAACTGTCTTAAGAATGTCACACAATGTCCAGCAGCATCTGGCTCCCACTACCATGCCAGTCTCACTGCTCACACTCTAGCATCATCCTCATATGGGACCAAATGATTCAAACGTAGCGCTCCATAATGCTTTCTTTTATTCATTAGTAAAGCAGCAACAGCTGAGCCTCAGTTTGCATTCCTGCAGCTGTTCTGAGAGCCCTTCACTGCACCGGTCAGCTCAGAGCTGGAGGCAGGAAGGGAGAGATGGGGTGGTGGTAGGATGGGTTCAACTCACAATGGCTAAACCCGTGAAGCAGGCACACCGGGAGGCAGCATTCCTGTTTGCATTCCTGTTCCCAGTGTAGTGATTTCATGTTGACATACTTAAATCTGTTCAACACATTTTTGTTCAACACATCTATTCTGTGCCAGGCCTGAAACTAAACTGTACTGGAAGATCAATAAAATTTGTTCCCTCTTTTTGAGGAAGGTCTTCTATTCATGAGAATAGGAGGCTTTATTTATGCTCTGTTTGCTTTTTTTTTTTTACCCCATAATACCCTTTTGATGTGCTTGATTCCCTAAACTAAGGAACAAAAGTATTAACACTGGCCCAAGGTACTAATACGGTCCTCTCATGAACTAAGGTCTTTCTAATGCATATGATTAGGAGGGAAAATGTGACTGTGTGTATATTCACAGAAAGATTATGAGAAGTGTCCAAAATAGCCCAGGACTTTTCCAAGAATGGTCACTGATAATTTTCATTTCCATACTGTGAAAAAGGAAAACTTAACTTTTCTCATAACCTTGCCAGCAACGAATACTGTCTGCAAGTCATTTGGCTTGAGATAGAAATTTAGACCAAGTAGCCAAGTATTTACCCTTGTTAAGTGGGGTTGAAGAGACTTTGGTTTATTAAAGTGATTGTTATCTCCCAGGGAGAAACGACTCTTCGGCTGTGGATATGGAGCACATTTACAGGTGTAGTTTCAGATGGCATATCCTAGATGGATAATGTATGGCTTTTAGATTTAACAGTAAGAGGTTTATTGTTTCATACAGTAAGTCTGGTGGCCATGTGATGGCAGGCTTGATGGATCGATTCATCAGCTGAAGGACATTACAGGGTGGCCCCGCGTTCTTGCTCCTCTTTCCTTAGTGGAACAAGTGCTGCCTCCCTTCACGCTTGCAAGGTCGCTGCAGCAGTCCGGGCTCCGTGCGCACCCGTGGCCCTCTCTAGCTGGGAAGGGTAGAGGTCCTGCACACACATCTCTCAGCAGAAAAGCTTTCCCCAGAAACCCTCCAGCAGACTTCTCAGTATCTGTTGACTAGGATGGGTCACATGCCTTTTGTTAAGCTAGTCCTTGGCTCAGAAATTGGGCATTTCTGTTTGGGGTTGGACTAATCCACATGCAGCCCCTAAAAGCCAGGAGAGCCTCAACATTTGAACAAAGAATTTCTGTGTGAGGAAGAAAGGGGACAGAAGGCAGTCCAGTTAGAGCTGCCATGAATCTTATCTCTAACTAGATAATATGTTGCTTTGGTCAAGTTGTAATTTAGATTCTATTAGATTACAAATAGTTTATAATGGTGCTATAAAATATAACAGATCAGGGACATTCTCGAAGCAGATTTGGCCTTTTAGTGATTTTGTTTTGATTTCTTTTTTTCTTGCCACGCCTACGCAAAGCCAGAAGTTTAGGGTTGTGCATCTCAAGCCCTCTGCTGACTTTGCATTCGCAGTGAATGTGAGAGTCCTCCCCTGGTCTCTAAGCTTCTCTCTTCCATATCCCACTCTTTTTTGCTGCTTATTTTACTGATACTCTGAAAACTCAGTAAAAGAAAGCTTCCTCCTGCTTTTCTACTCAGTGTTTCTCATTCCTCTCTCTGACCACTGTCTTTCCTTGCTTTTGAGGTCAGAGGGGAGTTCTGTTTACCCTCAAGTTGTCTGGGCTTCATTGGATGGCAAGTGTGAAGAAATTGAAGGCAAATCTTTTTTTTTTTCTAAATGGTTTGAAGACAAGCCTATCGTTTTTTTTAGCCACTGGCTTTTACAGGATGAATCATATCTGCACTATCTACCCTCAGTGTCCTCTTTATAACATATGAATACATCCTGTCCTCTTTGTTCTGACTTTTCAGAAAGATTAAAATTAATGAGGATACTTTTTTTTACATTTTCAGATTTTGTTCCTCTCATTTCATTCCTGTTGCAGAGCCCCAAATAGTCTCTAGCATGAAAACAAACAAACAAACCCCAAACGATTGATTTTTTAAATATTTTTCTAGCATTATTTAAAAAATGGGATGTGTTTTGTAGGAAAAGGGGATGTTAAGCACTTCCTTATTAGATTTCACCTATAAGTCATGGGTTGTTCGCAATATCAAGGAGGACCCTCTGAAACAATGGTTTAGCTTAAATAATTTTCTCATCTTTAACACTTTGTGCCTAAAGTGCTATACAGATCATTTGTAGAGTAAAAGAAAATAGGTGTTAGAATAGGTTAGGTAATAGGTGTGCCATTCTCTTTGTCTTGGAGTTATATGTGTTTTCCTTTTGGTAAGCCACTGGAAATTTGAAGGCTATCTTTTTAACCATTTGAATAGAAAACAAATTAATAGCTCAAACAGCCAACTTAAGGATTTGTTGAAACTTGGTTCTGACAAATTAGCCATGGAAACTTGGGTATAATAAAGGATTATTAATCACTTAAAACTCTGATACAACAGGGCCCTGTTTGGTGTTATGTCTTAAAGAATTTTCATATTTAAAAACAGGCAGTGTTTATGAGGCAGCAAATGAACATGGCCTGGAGGAGCCGCAGACGTGGGGGTTGCAGGATCTGGAGGGCAGAGGGGGTGTTGGAAGAGCTCGGGCAGTGCTCACAGGGCCCTGGTAGGTGGGGGTCGTCAGCATCCAGCAAACCCTGCTGCTAGTTTTCATCTCTTGTCACAGTTTCTAAAATCAGTCTCTTTTTTTCACACCATGGTAAAATACCTACCTTTTAAATGGAAGTCATTGGAAAATAGGATTTACTTTGACCTAGCTTTTCTAGATCACATTTATTACATTAAAGAAAGACCTTAACTGACCTTGTGAAATTACCTAGTACTGTCGCTATGCAGGCACAGTATACTCAGGGGCACCTGAGGGTTCTTTAGAATATTTGGTGATGGTGTTGCAGTGGGCATTGGGAAAGCTGGAAATTTAAGTATGAAAACCTGTGGGAACATCAGTTCATGCTTGGCTTTTTGTCCTGTTGGTAACTATACCAAGTTAAACCAGTGCAACAAAGACACGTTTACCATGTTTGTGTATAAAAAAAAAAGTCTTTTAGAAGATGTTTGTCAAGAAATGCTTTTCACTGGAATTCTTAGGGAGTTTTTATAGGATGACAATTAGGACCATTTATTGGATTTTCCCAGTTGGCACTTTTATTGTTAAAAGTCTTTGTATTACTAGCACACTCTCACAGTTTGTGATTTGTTTCAATTTATAAGAAAAAAAACTCATGTGAAATTTGGCAACAGAATTATCTGTTTCACCCTTTAACCTCTTTTCTTAACTACTTACGGAAAACCTGGATTAGATTGCAGTGAAATAGGTAATTACCATAGAAGAATGAGATGCTTTTAGTCTTATATTTATTTAAATCTTGTCCTAGTTTTAGTTTAAAAAGGGAAAGGACTTTGTAGGTTTATAAGTTATTATTTATATTATAAAATTACCTTAAAACAACTTCCTAAACTTGTAAGCTGTAGTAAAGGGAAATGTAATTTATGATGTGTGTTTTGAGTTATATCACCCAAACCAATTTTCATATATACATATTCATTAATTGAATAGTATTCATGTAGTGTTTTAAATTAAAAATTGTTTAAATGAACAAGCTAATATACCTTTTTAAAAAATTAGTTAGGATAATTTGTCAACTCTATGTGTAATATTCGATAAAAGTAGAATCTTCATTTACTGCACTAAAAGTGAGCATTTACTGTTTTGACACTTCAGTGTTTGACAAGCATTGCACATTAGTCTTTAAATTTTACATGATTTCATTTTCTAGCAAGTTGGCAGGTGTTAGATGTCTATAATTATAACTGAGTAATTTTTCAAATGCTATTCATAGCCTGAACATAGCAAGATATTCTTCCGATCATGTGATAAAGACCAAGCCTTGCAGAATAGTCATGGAGTGATAAGTTCAGTGGTGCTGAAGGACATATTTAACAGAAGCCTTTCAAAAGTAAAAAGTGATTTACGTGAGAGAGAGACATGTTTTCTCACAAAATAAGATCTCTCAACGTTGTTGGTACTGATTACACCTCACCAAGTTAAGGTGCGTCTACTTTTTCATCTAACACATAATATATACATTGGCAGACTTAAATTGTAAAATATAAACTGTATTTATTCAGTTGTATTGATCACAGAGCTTCTGAGTATAAGGAATTACTGAAGTTTTATGAGACAGTATAGATTTCCCCCTTGAACCTAGTGAATTATTTCTTTATTAGGTATTTGTTGTACATCTACCATATGCCAGAATTATTTTATGCTTAGCTATCTTTGATATGTCAAAGGAAAAGCTGTTCCACTTAATTTTAATAATGATTCTACTTAAAAAACAAAAGAAACTTGTATTTTTTTTTTCTTGATGTGTTTTCTGTCTATTCTAAATATACAGTCTTACATTGACTTAGAGGTATTAGGTAGAATGGTTTAAAGATCTTGTGGGATTTTCTTTACCAGACATATGTTCCTGAATAAATTAACCTCTGTAGTCTCAGTTTTCTCATCTGTGAATTGGTACAATTTTATTATCTACTTGGTATTGTGACTATAAAAATTGAAGGAGATCATATTGGTAAAGCATTTTGTAAACTTCGATATACTGTTCAAATTTATTATGAATAAACTCTCTAAGACTGTTTACTTATCTGTAAAATGAGGATAATAATACCAATCTTCAGGGTAGTTTGAGAATTAAATGACCATGTAACGCATTTAGAACTGGGCCTGGTTCATAGTAAGTGCTCAATAAATACTGTCACTGATGTGGATGGTGATCAGCTTTTTCTAGGTCTTTTAGCTAATGAGTCTAACTCCAAACTGGCATTACTGTAGGATTTTTATTGTTTAGAGTTTAGGATTTGTGTGTATGTAAGGACTTCCATACATCCCCTACTTTGTATCCACGTGCATTAATGCCCCACTGCTGATCGCTCATTTTCCATGCACTGGCTGATCAGTGCTGATGCCAGCTTTGTGATGGAGCCTAACCAACCGCCGCCCCGGGGAAAGTGCTGGGCCTGCCCAGAGGGGTGCTGGCCGGCAGGTGTGTGGCCTTCACTCCCCTCGCTGGAGTCTGACACCGTTCTGGTGTGTCAGCACAGAGCCAGCGGGGTGTGGCGGGCGCGCTGCAGGCGTGGAGGCTGTGTGTGTCACCCAGGTGGCTGAGGCCTGTATTTCAGCCCTTAGACAGCAGGAAAGGACGGTGGTCAAGACCGTGGGCTTTGGAGTTAGTCAGAGCTTGCTTTAGTCCTGCTCTGCCAAGCTCTGTGATCCTGGGCCAGTTAGCCTGCTGAAGCCTCAGTTCCCTCACAGGGTCTGAAGATTAAATGAGGGAGGTAACACACCGTGCTTACAGGAGCCCAGTAAGCACTCAATGAACGTCAATGATGAGTATTCTCTTCCTCCGCCTCCACAAGACCGAGGTGGGAGGGGTGGTGGGAAATTGGGCCCTCTGGCGTGATATGCTCTCCACGGAACCCCAAGTCTCTGGGCAACTGGGCAAGTTTTCACCCATTTTCCAGGTTCCTGGCCCTAGGGAATAGCACCTTAGAGGACATAGCGCTTTTTGGAACCAAATAAAGGTTTTTACAAATATTTTAGCTCTCTGGGAACTGAATTCCTCCCTGATACCATGTTAGTCTATTATTCCACTTATGAACATTTGATTTTCAAATACATCTGCAGGGACACATAATGCAGGAAAGTAAACCGTGGTTTATATGCTGTTGTTGTGAGCATCTGATCCCTCTGCACTTGGTCATTCGTGTCTTACACTTCAGACATGTGGTCTCCTGCAGAAGCTGCTTGTGGGAGGTCTGGTCCGCTTAGGATTCCGGAACCGTGCTGTCCTGTTCCCACTCTGTGTCCACCCATGGGAGCCCAACGGAGGTAGCCCACAGTCCCCAAACAGTCCTTTCCCTCCTGCCAGATAACGGTCCCAGCCTAGACAGCTCGAAAGGATTAAGAACAAAGTAACTAAACAAAGATTACTTTGGCAAAAGGCTACCCCAGAGGAGGTAACAGGGCTCAAGACTGTATACCAGTTTGACTTCTTAAATTTGCTTGATTGCAGGTAGCGTGTGTCTTTGGGGCCCTTCCTGGGCGCCCACACCTGCCTCCCTTACAATCTGCTGTAGCTTTGGGACTGCATCATCTTGTCTTGAGCAGTCTCTTAATTTTCCTAGTTTTGTAGAATATACCTCTGAATGTAGTAAGGATGGGCATTCTATATGTGAAGCCTAATTCTAAGCCCTTTTCATGTGTGAAATCATTCAGTTTCACAACCCTTAAAAGTAGGTATTATTATCCCCATTTTATGGAAAAATCATAAAAATCATAAAAATATCAGGAAAAATCAGGGCCCAGACAGGTTAACCAGCCTGCCCAGGGGATCTCAGCTAGAAGGGAGGAGCCAGGTTCATGTCCAGGCTGATTCTGGAGGTAATTTTTCATCATTATATTGCACTGTCTGAATGAAATTTTAATGTAAGTTTCCTAACAGTGAAAATACAGATTACTTCTGTTCCAAATTATTTTTCCTTCTGGACAAAGTGTGAAACTTGGGTGTTTCTTGGTGAAACCACATAATCAGATAATTAAATTGCATATCAAACTCTTACTTAAACCCTGACCCATCTTGAAATTGCATTTGCACTTTGCTGAATCTTCACATTTCACTGTGGTGCATAATTTCCATCACATTGTCATTATAAATTTCAGCTGATTGCAAGAAGGCTCTGGACTGTGATCTTTAAAGTGCTGTGTATAAAAGGCTTATCTTTGCATAAGAGATTACCAAACAAGAAGACTTCTATAGTGAGCTGCCTCAAAGAAAATTTGGTACATTTCCATGAGTAATAGACTCAAGATTCGCTCTGAATGTTGAAAGAGCATTCTCCTAGCAAGTTCATCGTTGCCATGACAGTGCTGGCAGCGCGAGTGTTGTAGGGACTCCTTGCACAGATCTTATTTTAGACCCTAACGTTTGCAGTGCTGAACATCCCCTTCCCCACCCCACAAGTAACTCTAGTGGAAAAGTACTGGTTTATAACCAGCTTCTGGCTTTGTAGCTGAAAGACTGCACTATTGTGGCCTAAAAAAAAAAAATAGTGTAGGAGTGTTAAGTATTTTTCCTGTGGATTATGAATGTTTGAAATTTCCCAAAATACAGTATTGCATTACATGCTGTACAGCAAGTTGTTTACAGCCAAAAAGCAAAGGGGCCTCTATTGTCTTTTTCAGAAAGCCCAGATTATATCATCACATGGAGCTCATATAGAAATCATTTTTTCATCTGCATGTCTCCTGTGCATAAAGTCTTTTGGCTTCTTTTACTTAGTTATGGAAAATTGTCATTAGAACCATAAAGGATTGTGTTTAGTGTAGAAAAGTACTTTTTTCATATCCTTCCTATAACTCAACATTTATCTGATCAAACTGAAACATTTTCATCTTGATTTCTTAAATTGTGAAGTGACTGAAGTTATATAATGATTTTAAGATATTACCCAATTTGAACCATATACTTGAAGTAATTGTTGAGGTGTTTTAACTTTCTCACCCGTATGTTATAAAGCCAGGTTTTAAAATACTTCATTGTAATTTCATTGTAAATTCCATTGTAACTATGCTGTTGAGCACAAAATATTTTCAAACTGCTAGCAGTAAGTTCCATCTGTGTACTTGTGCATACCATTCATTAGGTCAGGGTTCTGGTATCTGTGGCGTGTGCACTGAGAATCTAGCGTAGCAGGGTGAAATAATGATTTTGCAACAGACCTTGTCAGAGAGGATGGAAAATCTAAATACTGTACTTCCTTCATTGGTGACACCTTCTAAAGTGACTGCATTTGCCTTTTCCCTAAATGCTCCATTAAAAGCTTAGTTCCTCTTCCTTCAATGCTGAAGGTTTAAACAAATGTTGCACCATCGGGCCTGTACTGAATATAGGAGTATGGGTGTCAAGCAAGCCCTTTTCTTTCTTTTTTCAGTTTAACATAAGAAAGTAATTTTCTGAACAAAAATTTGACCCCAAGCTAAAGTTATATTTGGCGTTTCCACCAAGCAATGTGTATTTTTAGTCTTGATTTAATTTCATGTTTAAATGTTTCTATTATATTGCCTTTAGTCCATTTTGTTATCTCTCAGTAGCAATCACTCAGTTTAAGAGGCGTGTAATTCCAGACTACCTAGTCCTTGATGGCTCCTCTGATTTGGAAGCAGGTGTGTAGTAAGATGGAAAGAGTCAAACCTTAACAATAAATATGCTGTTGTTTTAGGACTATGCATTTATATTAGGTGCTTTTTAGTGACTGTTCAGAATGAAACAAAATATGGTCTGTTCTTTTTCTTTCATTAAAATACTGAATCACAGGTCACTGTGTTTTTCCTGAGCCCACAGCACCTCTAGCTAAGCCCCTTCTCCACCAAAGGCGGAAATCAGTATGGTTTTTAAAAGTAAGAATTCATTTAAAATCTTTCTTTATGCCTGACACTCTTCTGGCCCTGTGGGGGATTTTTATAAAAAGAAGTAGAAGGTCACTTTCCTTAAGAATTTTGCAGTGATTTAGAGAAAAAAATTAAGAACCAATCAAGACTGTGACTAAAAATGTTAAATTTTATGGTAGTAGTATGTTGACTACCAAGGAGCTGCTGGGGTGTAAGTGCCGGGGAAGAGTGTGTACATAGTAGGCCCACATCCAGGAGAACATCTGAAAAAGACTTACGTGTCATGATAATCACAAAAGTGCTACTGGTGATATAAGTGTATTATCTGTGTGTGTGTATATATATGTAAGTAATCATTAAATATACAATAAAATTGTGGATTGATTAAATTATGGAACATCTTACAAAGGGCTATTACAGTCGTTGAAAATTATTTTTTAAATATGACTAAGAAAATTAAAATTATTTAAGTGGATAAGCAACTTTTAAAGTAGTATGCCAAAAATATATATTTATGTATATAATAGAAAGGTCAGGAGACCTGCATGTACCAACATATTAGCCGTAGTTCGTTTTTAGAGGTGAGATTACTGGAGATTGTAATTTCTCTTTTTATAAAAAATAATTAATAAATACTTAATTTTATTGAGTGCCTAGTATATGCCAGGCATTGTTTTAAGCATTTTACATTCGCCATTTGCAAAATTTCAGTTGGGTTACATTCCCAGGAAGATACCTTCGCAAAGGAACACGAATAGACACATATGAATGCACCTATTCAGTGTTAAGATTAGATTAAGTTTCTGGTTTATCTAGTCCAGGAAACAGCGATTTTTCAAAAGCTAGGCTCTCATTGAGAACAGGCTGGCTGTGGCCCCCAGGTCTCCTTCAGGGATGCAATTGCTGGTGGCACTGTGTGGGTCACACCAGGTCTGCAGAACTGAATTCTTGCTCTACTGTTGCCTTTTTGTATTTGGGGTTTACACCCACATTCTGAAAAACTGTGTACAGACTATGCACTCTCTTGGAAGGCCCATTCCCCTGCAGTCTCTAGTTTTATGCCCACAGCACTTCTGTGAGGCAAGCCTTGCACTTTATAGTTGAGGAAACAGATAAGGTGACTTAAGTAGCCTGTGCTGGGGTCAGAAGGCACGGCACGTCTGACTCCCAAGTCTATGTTCCTAACTACTAATCGGCTTCTTCATAGCCTCTTTTTTTCTTTTTCCTTTCTTTTTTTTTGGCAATGAGCATGTATTACTTTTATATTGGAAAATTACTTAAAATCAATGTGGAACGATATCAGAGCAAGAAAAGATTGGTTTGGGTTGGGATAATAAAGACAGCTTAATGGAGCAAATAAATTTTTTTTTACTTTTTTTTATTATTAAGGTATTATTGATATACACTCTTATGAAGGTTTCACATGAAAAAACAATGTGGTTACTACATTTACCCATATTATCAAGTCCCCACCCATGCCCCAGTGCAGTCACTGTCCATCAGTTTAGTAAGATGCCACAGATTCACTATTTGCCTTCAATGGAGCAAATAAATTTTAAGGTAATAATTAACTTTCCTCCTCAGCTCGTCTGTCTGCACAAGCACACCCCGCCCCCATCTCCAGCATGCCCAAACCGGACCTGAGGCTGACTGGAAGTTTGATGCTCTGTTGTACTTTCCTGCAGACCAAGTTTTGGCTTCATGTTTGTTTCTTTTTCGTGGCCCCTTTTATTTTCCTCTCATCATCTGTGAGCACACGGAGGGACATGGAACTGTGACTCTCATCAAAGCCCCCTCCCACTCCACCGTTGGGCATTATGGAGAGGACAGTTCTAGCTCGGCAGTCTCCAGGTGACAATACCATCGCAATTTAAAGACTAAGATGGCATAAAGAAGTTGTACAAATTATATCAATTAATTAAATTTAAAAGCTCAGTGAAGGCAAGTAGATCTAGGTCCTTGGGTCTTGTCTGATGAATCAGCCTCCCACCAAGAGCAGGGGCCGGCACTCAGCTCAGCCAGCGTGCATTGGCAGAGCAGTGTTGGTTAAAATGCTTAAGTATTTTCAAACCACTTGGTAAATGGTAAGTAGAAACTGCAAAAAGCAGCAAAGTTAACAATACATGGTCAAGATGGATAGTTTATCTCAGAAACCACACAAACACTCAGATTCTGAGCTGAGCTGTCATTGAAGCATGGAGCTAGGAAGTTTTCTCAGATGTCCTATTATTCGGATGTTGAAGGTGCCAAAACCCTTCGGTGGACAAGGACACCAGGCAGGTGAGCTGAGGGCTTAGTCTGTAAACCCACAGAAGTGCCCAATTGTGCCAAGGGGGGAGCAGCACCCAGGCCGTGGTGGTGGGTGGGGGCTGCCACAGGCCAGAGCCAAGACTCGCAGTAGACCTTTCAGGTGGGCTTAAGCAGCTTTTCTTTGCTTAGCAGCTAAGTTATTTATTTCTTCATAACAACTTTGGTGGTTGAAAACAATGCACATTTATTACCTTGCAATTTCTGTGGGTCAGGAGTCTGGCTACCACTCGGCTAGGTCCTCTGCCAGGTCTCATGAGGCTGCAGTTCAGAGGTCAGCTGGAGCTGCGGTCTCATCTGAGGCTCCACTGGGGAAGGGTGTGCTTCCAAGCTCTCAGGACACCCTTTGGTGGCATGCTGCAGGGCCTTGAGGTCCGTTGGGTCGAGAGCCTCAGCTCCTTGCTGGTAGCTGACTAGAGGCCGCCCTCAGTTCCTTGCCATGTGGGCCCTCCACCTGCTTCTTCAGGGAAAGCACCTGAGAAGAGCCAGACAGAACCGGCAAGGGTGCTGGTAAGACAGACGTCAGTCTTTTATGACCTAACCTTGGAAGAAACATGCCACCAACTTTTGCCTGAATCTCTTCATGAGAAGCAAACCCCTGGGTCCAGGCCTACACCAAAGGGAGCAGGTTACACAGTGGAATTCATACCAGGAGGCAGGGCTCATGCGAGCCATTCTAAACGCAGCTTTCCACAGCAGCACATCTGAGGCCTGGGTTTGGGGCAGTTGGGCCTCCTGCATATGGGAAGGGAGTTTTTTGTAGGTTATATGCCCAGGAGCCTAATGAATGTCTAGAAGAGAGTGTGATCCAGCACACGCTGTGGTGTGAGCCCAGGCTCTGTGCCCTCCCAGTCCTTGCAGCCAGGAGCCTCCCACCAGCCTGGCCAGCGGGTGCCCTTCCCCAGGCCCGGCTCCCTCCGTGGCTGAAGCCCTCCAAGACCCAGTGGGAGAAGCCAGCCCGTCTGCCTCTAGCTGCTTCTTCCTTTTCCCCTTCCCTCTGCCCTTCTCCCCAGGACTTCTCTGTCCCCAATATTCCTGGGCAATCCTACGCAATTCCCTACTTCCTATTCTTTGTACTAAAAGCAAAACAGCACTTGTCCAAAAGCTAGGAAGTGGCCCACAGCTTTCTTGTCATCATTCAGTGATTATCCGATGAGCCGTGACTCATCCTAGCTGTGTCTGCAATTGGAGAGGAGAGGGAATTAGAGCCCAGAACTTTTGTGAGCATTCTCAAATGAATAATGAGTGACATTAAACATTACAAGCCCAAACGTGTATTCAAATCTCCCAAACTCAAGTTTGTACATTTTACTGCCAATTTAGTCTTATCTGAAGCCAATTTTAAAAGAGATTATAACCCTGAACAATTAAGAAACAGATGAAATTGTTTACCTTACTTTTATAAGCACCAATCCATAGGATTTGGGCTATTGCAGAACCAGACCAAAATGATTATATAACTGATAACAACTTTAAAAACATTTCAGCCCACTGAATACAAACTTAAGTTGAGGTAGGACTTTTCAGTGTAGGGAAAGCTTTTGATTTTTTACTTTTTGAAAAAATCATAATTTCCTCATATTTCATTTTTAATATCTTTAGTTTCATTAAAATTAAAATATTTTTCCTATGTATATTTTAAATCTAGCAATATGTATATGTATACATGTATATATAAAATCACCAAATGCTGACAGTGGTTGGCTATCTGTGGGCTGAGTTTATACTTTGCTATATTTTTCCAAAATTTTCATAGTGGGTACTTCTAATAAGAATAAAAACACATGTCATTAAAAAGAAAATAAGGTCAATATCGCTTTCTATTCACAGCAGAATAAATTTTATGGTAGAATTTCAGCATTCTAAGTAAGTTTCTTCTAATATGGCACATACCAGTTTTAAAAGCTGCAAGTCTGTAATTTCCTTTAGAAATACTGTTCTTTCAAGGTCTTCAGCTGTTAATAAAGCAGATTTTTTTTTTCCTAATGGATTTTACATTTGTGTGTTTTCTTTGTCTTCAGTGCACTGCATGAAAATTTACTCCAAATTCTCAGCTTGTTGTAGCTTTCCTGAGCACTAGATGGCGCCCCTGCCCAACTGATGCGTGATTTATTAGCCATTTTGGCGCTATAGGCAGTGGGAGAAAAGTTGGGTGTGCAACTGAAGAATGCTTGTTTCCATTCTGTTTTAGAGGGAGTTTGAGGAGAGAGGGGATGTTTCCAAGTGTAAGTAGCTGAGCTTAACTGGGTTGGTTTTTCCATCTATTCAAAAATAAGCATATTAATAATGGCAGTCATTCTTTCCACAAATATTTATTGAGCCCCTACTGTCTTCAGGTACTGTTCTAGACACTCCATTCATCAGTGGGCAAAGAGATAAAAACCACTGCCCTCACAGAGCTTACATTCTCATGCTTGGGGTTTTTTCCAGGGGCCATTCTAAGCTGCCCCCTTGCATTCACCCAATAACTCGCCCATTTAATAAGGGGAAGCTGAGGCATGGAGAGGTTGTCTAACTTGCCCCGTTCACCTAGCTAGTCCACGTGGCAGAGCTGGGATTCAAAGTCAGGTTTTCAGCGTCCAGAGTTTGTTTTATTCATCTGAACACTATACTGCCTCTCAAAACAAAAGAATATTCCACTGATTTTGTTGAAAAATAATATAAATGTACCTATTTATTTAAAATTGTTCCTAGATCTGTTCAATTCAAATATCATTACCATTTTTTATTGAAAATACATGACTAAAATGCCTAGTTTTAAATAATTGTGTAGTAGGCGATCATAGTTTTGGCCCTCTTAAGATGCCGTAGGTCACGTCACAAACACCCTTGTTTACTTTAAGCCCTTGTTGCAGCCATGTAACGACGCGGGTGAGTTGTGTGGATGAGAGCTCTGCCCGATGGATTCGGTTGTGTGTAGTGAAGCATGAGGCATCAAGTATCAAAAGATGACGTGTCACTGGCCTGCTTGCTCCTCTGTGTCCTTTTACATTTTTGTAGTGCTCTGTTTATTTAAAAAAAAAGAAAAAAGTAACAGTAGACTATGAAACTGAAAAGTGATACAGGACCTTAAATAATATTTTAGCAGTTCAGGGATGGGTTTCATCACTTGGGGGAGGAGCTGACAAATTAACCTTCCTATAAAAAAAAGTTATGTGTCACTTTAGGATAATTTGCAATTTTCCTTGTATTTCTCAAGGACCAGAGTTGTAGTCGACAACATACTTGTTGCAAGCCACTGAGTAGAGAAGAAAAATCAGCTATAAAATAAAAATGCTGATGAATAATTCACACACAGGTAATCAATAAGTAAAAGTTGCCTTTAGGGAAGCTGAAATAAGTAGTTCTTCCCAGCTAGCGGGTCCTTATTCTATTTTGCTAAAGAATTGTTCTTTACTATGGTTTTGATATGCTAGTAATTAGCACTCTTTTAATTAAGTGAAATAATTAGTAAAAGAGAATCACTCTTGCTCACCAGGGAGCAGAAGGAAGTTTTCAGAGCAGAGATTTATTTTGGAAGATACTACAATTTAAGGGTTCTCAAATTGAGGATTATGGCGTCACTAGGAGCCTGTGTGCCCCTCAAATGCCAAATTGTGTAGACTTAGGAGCATTTTTCTTGGGAGAGAGTTTTATCAGGTATTCAAAGAGATTTAAAGTTTTATCAGATTTTAAAAGAGATTATAACCCTGAACGATTAAGAACCACTGCTAAAACGAGAGTGACCTATTGCATATTAAACTTAACGTTCCTTAAACTTGAAGGAAAAGTTTGAGTGAAATTGAGTTTTAAGCCAACAAAGGGGGAATTTTGTTGGTTCAACATTAGCTTATCCCTTTCGGTGGCTGGTGCTCTTGTGTTATGACTGGTGATACTGGTACTTGACTGACTTTCAGTGTTTTCATACACTGCAGGTTTACACCTGGCAGTTTAGAGGTTTAAAGTTAAAGTCTTGCATCAAGCATGTTAGGACACAGGGAGCCCAGGTGGGCACTGCGAGCTCCAGCCCTCATGTAACATGAGCAAAGCCGCTGAGATTTGGGGTTGTGCTTTTCGTCCGCAAAAGCTAGTTAATACAGAAATTGATAATAGCCAGCATCAGATCCAATCCCTGATTCTGCCTAATTGTCTAACCTTGGGCAAGTTACTTAACGTCTCTAAGCCTTAGCTTTGTCTCTGCAAAGGAAGATAATCACACTTCATGACCACGGGATGGAAGATAGCAGCAAAAACAGATCGCTCAAGACGAGAGCAGTTGAGGGGGCAAAGTTTCTGATGACCTGAGGACTCCGAAACAGGAAGAGAGACGGAAAAATCTAGAGAGAGGATAAGATGGGGTAGAGCCATTGGAATGAGGGTCTGCCAATAAAATGGATCCCTTTGTAGTGTGTACATTCATTCTTACTCTCTGAACATGTAGGACAATCATATTATGCATCCAGTTTAGGGATTTTTGCCCCCCATATTGTCACTCTGTTCTGACCTCTGAAATGTCCACAGAAGACCTCTGCATGTAAGGGCAGCACGTTAGTGACGCTCTGGGGAATGATGGTGGAGCGATGCTGCACGAACCCGGGGAAGGAAGTGACAGCGGAGGGGCCGCGGTGAAGGGGCTGCAGAGAGACTGTATCTGCGGAGGGGCCGGGGAGTGGGACAGACTGCAGGCTCTTGGGGTAATACAATCTTTTATTCATCGTAAAAGCAACTAAATTAAATGGTATTAGAATGAAGTGTTTACAAGAAGATATTTTAAATAAACCAAAGGGAAACATACTTGATTTTGTTAATAGTACCCCAGAGTAGCCTCGTCCAGGAAGGTAATGATGTGATGATAGCTTCTGACATTTTTTCCTCAGATCTGAATGTTTCTATTGTGTTCTGGCCTCCCCTTGCTACTTCAGACGTGATTTATGTTTTGCTGTTCTGCAAGTCTTTGTTGACACTTGACCAGGCAAATCCATTTTTCTCTATGTGGGTTTGCTAGACTTTTTAACACCGTCTTTCACTGTTGCAGTGTGTTCCTTTTTGGGGCAGTCATTTCTTCATTTATCTTTTAAAAATAGTGTCCGTTTAAAGCTCCGGTTAGTAGTTTCCACCATTTCATGCCTGTGCCGCCCCCCTCCCCCACAACCTCCCTTCCCCTCTGGTGGTTTTAGTATTGGTTTGGCACTGGACTTAAGTTAGCCAATTTGGAGTTTTATGATACTCTTAACTAGGTTTTTGGGTGGTTTTTTCATTGATTCTGATAGTTTGGCTGCTCTGTGGTAGATTTCTTTAGAATAAACATTCAACTTACTCTCCATCATCTTCCTGGAAATCCCTTAGCTTTTTTTTTCCTTTAAAATAAGTAACCATTTGTTAAATTTCTTGGGTTTCCTCTCTGCCACTAGGTTATCTGAACACTTTGCCATCATTTTCCTTTAGAGTCTTCAGAGTGTCCTCCAGGACGGGTTTCTCTTCTTCACTGCACGTCCCACGTTCCTGAAAAGGGATGACTACCCTGTCGGCTTCTGTGGCTTCACCTTCCTTTTATTACATCTAAGTGCCATCGGGTAATTGCAATGCTGTGTTACATACATGTCCAGATCCGAGTTAGGCAAACTGGTCACATTTTCCTAAGGGAAATAGAATAGATCCACATATGATTCCTTCCTAGTGTTTTTTCATCCTACCGCAGAGGGATTCACATGCCTCCCTTACCCTCACTGCAGGGCAACTAGAGAAATAGTACAAGCACACCACCAGCCAACCAGCCGAAAAACCCCTTAGTGACCTAAACCTATGGCTGCTTCTGCCTCCAATAGGAAGTTACAGCAAAGCTCTTGGGAGGGACATTGATAGGAATCGTAGGTATGTGTATTTTTAATATTAGCTTGTGGATCTACTGTTAAGTCGAAAATAAAGACACAAGTCTGACAAGGGGTCTTACCTCCTGCCGCTGTATTCATTGGAGAGGATTAATTTGATGCACAACCAGTGTTTAGTGTATTGTATTAGCTCCCTGAATTTCCCTCCCACTATTTGTACAGCAGTAATCCTTCCATCTCTCCTAAACGTGCCTCTGTCGAAACTTCAGGGGCGATCTCATGCTTAGCTCATTCAGGCTCTTACCTTAACACTAGACTACAAAGAGTTCCTACCTCTGTAAAATACCTTCAGTGTATTGGTTTTAGACTATAATTATACATAGTATTTTGTATTGAAATAGGAAAAAAGTATTGCTGTATTTTAAAGAAAATAAGTTATATTTTTAAGTTGAACATTTTTCTGTCCTTAATAAATGGCAGTATTTTGTGACCCTGAGAATATTACTATCACTGGATCTGTAGGTGACTGAAAGGCAAATGTGTGACCCAGAATCTTCTGCACCTGAGCACACATGTATTTTATTCTTGGTCTTGCAGCCTTGTCCCTATTAGGTCCAATCTTGTTTTTGTTTTTGTTTTTGTTTTAACCCTTAGTCATCTCATTCCACCTTTGAAGCTACTTCAGAAAGAAGAACATGACTCTTCTTCAGAGTCCCCCCCCTTCCCCATGTCTCCGTGATCAAACAGAAGGGAATGCGTGGGAGGGACAATTACATGATTTTAAAAACTAAATGAATTTATATTTTAGTTATTTAAAGCACCATGGAATAATAAAAATGAACAGATCTCAGAAAACTGAATGAGTAAATGGAAATAGGAAAAGGAGAAACTAAATTACAACATTCATTCTTATAAAGCTGAGAAGCATCATGATAAATAACAGCATTAAGGGAAAATAACTTTTTTATAAACTTGTAAGATTACCAGTAATGATAATGACTCTGGTTAATAAAATATAAGCTTATAGAAGTTAAGATAATCTGTGTAAAAATAAGAAATAATAAGAAAAGAGAATTAAAGAGAGTTCAA
The DNA here is from genome assembly GCA_029783875.1 of Phataginus tricuspis. Classification (NCBI taxonomy): domain Eukaryota; kingdom Metazoa; phylum Chordata; class Mammalia; order Pholidota; family Manidae; genus Phataginus; species Phataginus tricuspis. The sequence goes on along the minus strand of JAQQAC010021848.1, from coordinate 24,212,753 downwards.
GGCCTATTTATTTGTGGACTGAAGGAGAGAGATATTAAAAATAAGTGTAAAATTTTAAGTTTGACGGTCCAGGAGGCTGGCCCAATAGCAGAAGTGGTTGGGGTAACTATTAGGATAAATAACTACTTCAGTTATTTACTGTGTCTTATTCAAATAGTACAGTTTCTTATGTGAAAGGTTACCTATATGTTGCACTGTTAAAAAAAAAGCCAACTGATTATGACCATGTTTTGAGTTGGCGATTGATGATGACCTGTGGCTTTCAGATCTTGCCTTTTATTTTCAAGTAATGCTGTCCTTAAATCCTTTCCTAGTTTGGCATCAGTTAGGACATCATGGGGCAGAGTATCGTCTAGTAGCGGAATCTGTGATGCTCTGGGGTCAAGTATCCTACCTTCCATTATAGCCTAACAGGTGACCTAAGTCAAATTCAAAGACATAAGGGTATAGGTGTTTGAGGATTTGGAATGACCATAGCCTATAGCGAAAAAGGTGTATATGGGGTAGAGATGTTGCCTAGAGGTTGACAGATATTAAGCCAGTTTAGTGAGAAGGCTAAATATTAGTTCAGTAAGAGGGACCCTGCCGTGAGTCTCTCTTTTTCCCTGACTGACTTCTTCCCATCCCCTTCAATCATTTTTTGTCTCTTCTCCTACCATGAAATCAATTTCTTTCATATTTGTTAGTCAGGAAGAATTGGGAGGGTCTCTTACTCCTATTCCATCTCCTTACTATCCCAAACTCCCTTTTCATTTTTGGTCTTCATGAGTGTATTTATATGGACAGAGTTATGAAAAATGAAATTGATTTCCTCTTCCTCTCACTTTCCCCAGCTTGTCTCCCCAAACCCAACAAGGTTAAAATTTGGGCTCCCCCTGCCTCCCAGAACGCTGCATCTTGTTTGAGGTCCCTGCTGCAGTAACAGTATTTAATGCACAAACAGATGTTTGCTGGGTATATTTTCTGTAAATTTTATTTAATCTGATTGGGGGGTTATTTCAAGGAGCGAGGTTGATTTTGTTTAAATACAAAAAGTTCTGTCACTGGAAAAAATTCATATTGTGTGATGATTTTATGATTCCTTGTTAATTTCCAGTTAATGAATTTTGATTGATTCTTTGGGTCCAAAATTGTACACATGCCTCGATTTTGTTTTTAATTTTGTATTGATGAGTAAAATAAATGGCCAAAAGTTGGGGTGAAATTATAGAAGAAAACCTAACCTTTTCAGGTTTTTGAAGTTTTTTTCCTCTTTAAAAGTATAACTATTTTCAGGTATTTTTAGATACTAGATGACTTGTGGAAGTTTTTTTTCCCCCTTCCTTGAGAAACTATATTAAGTTCACAGTATACAATGAACGTCTTTCTATGCAAATGGGTAGGGCTCCACTGTGGAGGAATTTATAGACTGGGTGGGAAGACAATCAGAAGATTTAACACAAGACTCACCTGACAAAAAATTATCATCAAAAGGTTACATCAGCAAACGTTCACCAGAAAAATGCACAGGGAGGAAGAGCAGTAGTCACAGTATCATGCCCTGAAAAGGCCTCAGGATTCAAGGACTAGGCCAGTGTCCTGATGGTGAGTCCCCAGGAAGGGTGCACAGTCCTCAGCAGAATTCCCTGAACCTCCTCGTGATTGCCTTCACTCCTCTGAACATCTCCACGTTACCTTCACTCCCTCCCATCCCCTCGCCCTTCAGTCGCCCACTGGCTGAGCCCACAGGCGCTTAGGGCAAATCAGTGATGGTCACGCCTGCAGCCTGCTGGCCTTCCTCCACCCCAGGCTCGCTCTCTTTTCTGCATCCTCTCCCCTTCTGTCCCAAGCTTGTTTCTCTTTAAACAGTTACTCCTGGGCCTACCCTGGCAGCTTCCGTCCCCTCTTTCTCACGTGGGTGCATACAGCACCCCTGGCCCTGCCGACAGACAGCCCTGTCCCCCTCCTCAGCCTCTGCGGGACCTGAGACTGGAACCTGAGACTCAAACCGGGTGGTGGCCAAGCGCCCGCGGCCGCCTGGGTGGGGAGGTTTCATTGCCGTGTCGTCCGCCACAGCCGCCGTGCCGTGTTCTCTCTGCGGCCGGCTGTGAAGTGCGCTTGCCTGCAGCGCTTGTGTATTTCCCTTCATGGTCAAATCCATGTCATGATACTGCTGTTTTTCTGTTTCTCTGTCGCTCTCTGTCTCACACACACAACTTTAAGATTCTTGTGTATGATTTCCGATGGCGATTGGGGCAGGGGGAACGTTCTGTACATGGCCCCACATAATTTCATCCACACTGGGGCGTCATGAGCTCATGCCAGGCCAGCAGGAGGAAGCCAGGTCCTCAGATAAGGCTGCCCCTTGGCCTGGCGCTGCCAGCCGCTGCGGCCCCGCGGCACCCCCTGGCCCTGCGGCCCACACCCACGGGCCGTCCGCGCCTCGGGTCCAGGTGCGCTGGGCTGCCGGGCGCTCCCTCTCTCTCCCCGAAGGCGCGCCTCCTGCCCCCTTGCAGTCCCCGCCCCGCTGTGACCGCCTCAGGCGAGCCCAGGCGACCAGCGCGCCACACCGAATCGCCTTTAGATGGTTCTTGGGTCGCGTCTGCCTGCGTCTGGAGTGAGGCTTCAGGGCAGCAGAGACCAGCTCGCCAGGTTTCTTCACCGCTTGCTTCTCCACCACTCAGTAGGCACCTAGGGTGACAGCTGAACAAATATTTGTTAGTTCATTTAAGAGGGGAAGCTGGAGATCAAGTTTACTGCTTAACCCAAAATATGTAGATGAAATAAATGCTGATATGACCCCTTTCATTTTGTTTAAAGTAATACATTTATATTTATGATTCTCTGAAGGTGTTTAAAATTGTAAAGTTTTTCATTTTTACATGTTATAAATAATAAGTTCCAACAGTCATTAAATGGAATGAAAAAAACTTGTGGTCAAGATTGTTTTTCCTTACGTAACATGCCTTTCAGTTATTTTAGGTTCAATCTGTGGAATCAGATACAGTTCACAAGTATCTGTATTAGCTCATTGTTCTTTTTTTCTAAGGCAACTTTAAGTTAGAAAAAAATGTACACTTTAACTTTGGATTATGCACATTATAAAGTCAGATATACATTTGAGTTGTGAATGACATGTATAGGAGATTTCAAACAATTTAGTGCATTTTTAAAGAAAATGTTGACTTTCTGAGTAGTAATTTTAGTCACAAATTAAAGGCTTATACACATTTATTGAATTAACGATTTAGATTTATTTGATTTTAATTCAGTCTATCCTAATGAAAAAAGATTGGGAGCCTAAGTTAGAAAGAGTACTACTGTATACTTTCCCTCTAGAGACATTGAAAGTTGCCTGGCAGAAATTTAATAAAGAGGGAAGGAAAACGTGATTCCTGATTCTCTAGGTCACTTGTTTTAGGGGAAAAATTGCTCCCTTTTTTCCAGTAACAGTTTTTCTGAGACTTACTAGTAGCTGGCTCCATGACACAATCCGTCTAATCTCATTTAATCATGATTCAAATGAGCTTAAATTACTCTATGTAGTTAAAGTGGAACGGGGCGTCCTACAGATGCCGCACTGATTATAGTCGTCAGTGGTCTACTTCTTCTGACCTAAAAAGGTAAATGAGGGCGGGAATTGTCTTTGCCTTTGAGGGATTTTCCTTCTAAAAGAGATTAGTTCACTGTCATTGCTATTTATTTCCACAAGACACTTTTCTAGAATCTTTGTAAAACTCCATAGTGAACCAATCCAGAGAAAAGGCAGAAGGCATCTTTTCCCATAGGAAAGAGCAGCTGGCATATCAAATCAGGAAGGTCAGATCTCTCCCACTCTGATTAGAAATGGTGGAGTTTTACATAAAGACTCCTTAAACAAAAGATGGGCTCTATCGATCAGAAATACAATGTGAAGCGTTAGTTTTAAAATGTTGTTACAACATTTCTTATAATACTTCTCTTAACAATCTCCTTTTAAGTGTTTTAGAATCTATTGCAGGAAAAAAAAAAAGACCCTCAACAAATTATCATTCATTAATGCTTAATTTAGTGGTGTGGCCCTTTGCATAAATTAGGTGACATTTACTCCTTAATGTAAATGGATATGCGTGTTGTCATTGTGCACTAGTGCGCAGTGCTTACAGAGGCCTAGGTTTGGTGCGCTCAGGCTGAGAACTAAAGAGGTAGTGGGTAGGAATCCAAAGTAGGCCAGAGAGTACCAAGTGGCAGCAAAGGGGAAGTCCCTGGGCTTTCTCCCATTGTCTTGCCTCTGGTGGAGTTCACATTCATTGTTATGGTTTAGGCCTGTCTTCCTGTGAATGGAAGAAACACTCAAATTGCAGAAAAGTCTCAGGAATATTATCATAACTTTTTAGAACAATATATTATTGTCAGTTATTGGGAGGTCTGGTAGGGGCGGCAAAAGGGAGAATAAAAATTAGATGTGAATTTAATCCTAACTCCCAGAGATCAAAAGCAAAAATATGCGTAAATAGGACAGCTTCTCTAAATATAATATAAGGCATTCTGGGTGGATCTCTGTGGGGTGGAAGTAGTATTTCAAAATTTGCCTGTTCTTTTTTTATGTCTGGCTGTTGTGGAAATGATCATGTTTTAGAATCAAGACGCTATTCCAGGTTTATCAGTCCATGTCATATTAGTTCTAACCTATGCAACTGAATAAACTTTAAAAGCAAATCTACTGATTATTGGAACAGCAATGATCAATATCTGTGAAACACCATTTTATGCTTGCTTGACTTCAACTAAGCTATTAGAATCAGGCAGTATATTCCAGCTGGCTTCAAAGATTCTACAATGTTTTTTACACCTCAAAGTTAAAATGCAATTTTTTTTAAATTAAGTTTTAAGAAATGGCTTCCTCAGGTTGTTAAATGTTAAGAAGTCATCTGCAGATTTTATATATTTGAAGTTACATACATTTTGGGAAACTTTATATAAAATTTGGTATTTCCTCAAGTATAGTATGCCTGGTTATCTCTTAGAGCAGAAGGTTTATTTTCTGGCCAAATTTCCTTTCTTCGGTGCTCCCCCCTCACCTTTTCTGAAGGGCAAGAGACCCGTGAGAAAAGTAAGCCTTTGGGAACTCAGAGCTGCTGAAGTTATTTTCTATTCTTATATTTGCCAAGAATTGCTGACAACTTGAAAGCTATCATATGAGTGAATACTAGTTGCCCAGATTCGCTGATGATTTTGGACAGGCGTGGATCAGGATTTCCTGTAATTTTTCTTCCTCTTCTGGGGCTGTGCTGCCTCTATCTCTGAGCAATTGTGCACTTGGAATGAAAAAACAAAGCAAAAGCACCGGATCTAAATTACTTTTACTTCTGTGCCAAACGAAACTTCCCTTCTGTTACATGTTGGAGTTTTGGCATCTTTTGGCATTGAGAGAGCTCTCCAGTTAAGATGGGTGATGTGGAGGCCTTTTGAGCTGAAGCCCCACTTTTTTTGTACTTCATTCAGGTCAGAGACAGTCCCTGCTCTTTGGCTGAAACATGTTCCAAGAATCTGTATGGTAAAGCAAGGATCATCAAGAGAAACCCATTTTCCTATGGATTATATAATCCAGCAGTTTAGAATCCATTCCTGAATTCTCTCTTTTTGAGATGTAGCTGAATAGGTTTTTTAAAAGGATATGTTAAAGGGAGACATTTTAAGAAACAGACATTCTACTAAAAGAATTGTACTTGCAGGCCGAATGAACGGGATAGTTCTAGCCTTTACCTTTCAATACTAGGAATGCCTGCAGGACAGCTTGTGTGTTTTTTCTGAATCAGGAAATAAACAGCTGGGTTCCAGAAGATAAGAGAAGTGTGAACTTCTGGGCAGAGGCGATCTTTGAATAAAAGGAACCCTTCTTTGGAAACTGTAATTGAGTTTTGGGAATTGAGTGTGTCCATTAGGAATGTGTTTGGCTGCAAATAACAGAAAACTTTACTATGTGGTTTAAAAAGATAGACGCTTCCCTCACAGTAGATCTCCCTCTCGGTGGTCCAGTGCTGACACCAATGCTCAACCGCATTAGCAATGGCCCGCAACCTTACAGGGCAGCTCTTGTGTTCAAGGCCACTGAATGGCTGTTTTACTTTCAGGCGTTATTCTATTTGTCATCTATTGCTGCACCCCAAAACAGATTAGCCTAAAATATCAAACATGTATTATCTCACACAGCTTCTGAGGGCTGAGAAGTGACAGTGAGTGAGCTGGGAAGTTCTGGCCCAGGGTCTCTCGTGAGGTCGCCGTCAACATATCAGCTGGGGCTGCTGTGCCGTGAGGGCCTGGCTGAGCTGGACTGTTGGCCGGAGGCTTCAGTTCATCACCACGGAGCCTCTCCATAGGTGCTCATGGCCTGGCACTGGGTCTCCCCCAAATGGCCTAAAGAGCAGAGGGGGAGTATTCTTTTAGACTCTACTCTTGAAAGTGAGGTATCATTGTTTCTGCCATATGCTTTGGTCATACACCTCGGTATGGTACAGCCTGGAGGGGAATATGCAAAGGTGTGAATGACCGTGGATAGGGGTCACTGGGGCCTTCTTGGGGCCTGTGAGTGTCACAGATATGCTCCCATCAGTAAGAAGGAAAGGAGGCGGCACACACTAACAGATTCTGTCTGCATCTCATTGGCTAGAATTGTGGGAGGCCATGGAATCCAGTGTTCAGCTTTGATAGCTTCTGTCCTAGGGGCGGAAGGGAGAAGGGCCGGGAGATGGAGTCCGGCCGCCTCACAGCTGTTGTCCACCACTTCCAGGGGCATTCGGTGACCGCACTTACTTTGATTTGCCTGTATTGCCTATTCCTGGAGTTAACAATTAGCTTCTAGGAAGATATTTAATCACCAAAAGTGGATAAAGGGAGCCCTGAAAATTAAAAAAAATGTTTTTTGATGTAGTGATTCCTCTGGTTGTTACAGAAATAAAACTCTCACTGGTGGTCAGCTACTAGAAAATATATGACGTTTACATAATTATGAATCATAATGTAGTTTATTAGGATATTTTAGGTTCTTTTCTGCTGTGTATTCTTTTATATTTGCACAAAATATCCTGACAGTAAAATTCTGAAATTTGAGACTATTCCCAATGTCTGTAGTGTCAGGCCTAAAAAGGTAAATTGTTCCGTACAACAGACATTCATCAAGAGCCTATCATATTACCATATGTAATTAGGTTAGTAACTTAAAAAAATTGGGGGAAAAAAATAAAATAATCTCTGCCAGGCATATTCCACTTGGTGATCTTTACCTTTCTGATGATCACTACATTTTTGAGAACCATATTGTTGGTTGTAATAACCATATTTGTTTCTCACATATTCCTTCAGTAGTTAATGCCAAATTACATTTCTGAAAAATGCCATACAGCCTGAAAACCTGAGGGGAGAATCTGAGCTTAAACTGGGGACCCAAAAGGATTGGAAAGGAAGGCAGGTGTTGGAAAAATAAGTTAAAGGGAGGTTAAGATCAGAATTGTCTTACCCAGAGTTCAGATAGAAAGGGTTTTTTTCTGCAGAAAATTTGGTTAAAAGAGAAAGGGGGGGCACCACATAGCCATTGGCAGAGAGAAGTGAGGATGGGTAACTAATGCATCAAAAACATATCCCACTAGGAAAAGGGGCTTACTCCTTGAATGTGCTGGAACAGCTTTTAACTTCTTGGGGAAAATGTGAAGTTTGAACCTCACACTAACCAACATAATTGCTATTTAACTTGACCTCATGTTAGGGAAGATCTTTTAAAGTGTAAAGATAAAAGATTGACAGGTAAAAATTTGGGCAAGAAATGATCCCAAAATAAAGATGAAAATGACTGAAACTGTTTAAAGTAAGTTTACCAATAAAAGAAAAGTGAATCAAATTTGCTTGTCACATTTGAGAAAATTAGACCTCGTAAAAATAATGGCTGCAAAAGACAACTCACAGTGGCAGAACCTATAATTGATCAAATTTGACAGGGTTGATGACATTTGATGTGGACACAAACCTGATGGATGAATCAAGTCTTCATTGTAAAGTTTATGGGAAAAGAATTTATTTCAGTGAAAATAATTTCAGGACACTGATTATTATTGGCATAATTAGTAAAAATTAAGAAATAATGGAGTCAGAACATTCTGAAGTTATGAGACCTGAAGGATTGCATAGATGGATAGAGCACCTGATCTGCATGTTAACTAGATTGCTAAAGATTTACTGTCCATTGAAAGTAACAGTTTCTACATGACCTACAATCTGTTATATTGACATAGGTGGCATCTAGGAAGGATATTTTAAGGCTGTATCTTGAAAATACCTCTTACTATGAACTTTCCATCTACCCTCACCTCCCACAGCCTGATGAATAGCCCACGTTTTTCTAGCTTATTCTCAATGGTATGTTCACTGTTTTCATTTTCATAACTCTCAGGCGACCACTATATCGGAAATCTATGTCAGCTTTCTCTGCTTCTAGCCCTGGGGCCTCCAGCATGCCTTTGTATTAAATATCACCTGATAGACCCACACCTGTTACAACCTAGCCAAAGGCCTTTCTCTTGCACCCCTCTTTACAGAATCCTCTTCCATAGTTGCACATCAGAAGAAGAAGAAGAAAAAACGCCTTTGCATTTTTCTACATTTGGGTTTATTTTAAAAGGTATTTAAGGGCCACCACTTTTGTTTCTGAAGTATTCACACTTGTTGATGAGATATGATAGGTCCCAGAAAGTATTTTCAAAACTGAACTAATTCCTTCTATTTCTTGCTTCGTTAAATCCAACCGTTGTGAATTTTCTTCCCCTTCAGTTTTTTTTATATAGTCAGTAAATAAGGAGATGGGAGGGGAACCCAGACAATAAGGCACTACTTACTTGCTATAAATATTCTTCCCCTCAATTTCAGATAAAAGCAGTGAAAGCTTCTTGTGCCTTTTCTTTGCATTTGGGATTGAAGCCAGCATCCTTAACGTGGCCATGAGGGCTCTCGCAGTGGGGGTCCTGACTGCTCCTCCAGTGTCATTCCCATGCTCCCAGTACTGTGTTCCTGCTCAGTTCACTGGCGGTGTGATCGCTGTTCCCAGTTTGATGCACTGCCCTCCCTCCTATCTCAGAGCCTTTCTCATGCCCCTCAGTTTGTATGGACTCTGCTTGCCCCGCCTCATGCTTGGAATGAACACCTGCCCATCCCTTCTGTCTCTGTGTAAGTGTTAGTCACCCTGGGAAGTGGGAGACGGCACGTCTGACTTCAGGCTTGGCTGCCCTATTGTCGGGGCTCCCCTCCCACCTCAGTAGTCACTGGCTATATAAAATTAGGTAAGTTACCTGCCATCTCTCAGCCTCAATATCTTTATCTGCATAATGGGGGAAGAAATAATTCTGATTCATCTGGTACTGGGATTATTCAACGAGATAATGAGATAAGCCGCGTCAAGTACCCAGCACAGGGCCTGACTGGCACTGACTTAATCAATTATAGATAGAATTATTCCCAACCCACCTCCTACCCCGAATTCCCTGAAAAACACATGTACTACCAAACAGTCCAGGCCAACTCTTCTTACTGTGTGGAGGCATACAGCCACATCCCTCCTATTCCTAACATTCACAGCTTAGCCACACGTATGATTTTTATTTAATTTGCTGGTTGGTCACTAATGCCTGTCTTCTGTGACTAGATTATAACCTCTGTAAGGAAACAACCCTGTGGTATTGCTCACTGTGCTGTCAGTACTCAGCCCGTAACATCATAGGCCAATAATAAATATTTGTTGAGAGGACAAACCAATGAACTGGAGGGATATCCTGCCTCCTCTCAAACAACATACTTGATGGTAATGATGTTGTCTGTAGGGTAATTCAAAACCAGTGACTGGAGAACAGTCTAGTACCAGTACCTCATATAATACTTCCTTGTCACTAAATATGTTTTCAGGTGTTTTTGAATGTTTGAATGTAACATTTAAAAAGCATTAAAGAAGACCTTTGTTTCAGTAACATTGAAAAAGGCTTAGACTAAAAATTTAAGTGTACAATGAAAGCTAGACTTAAGTAACGTTTGATCTCAACTATGCAAAAATATGCATAAGAAAAACTGAAAGTAAGTAGATCAGTACATTAGGCTTTCTCTGAGTGGTAGAACTATGATAAATTTTAATCATATTTATAGGTATAATTACTTTCTCATAGCAAAACTATTAGTTTTATATCAATGAAAAATCATCTTTAAAACTTAAATATTTCTGAAATACTTTTCACTCATTCATTTACTCAGCAAGTATTTCTTGAGCAGCTGCTGAGTGCCAAGCACTGTTCTAGGCCAAGGGGATGAGGTTTTACTAAAATAGGCAAATATCCCGCTTTTGTGGAATTTCCACTATCACTGACATTATTGTCCAGTGTAAAGGTGACCAGAGGGACCCAATTTAAATATTCCTTGAAGGGTTACATTTTCTCTTTGAAAGAGTCAATTCACATAGTGTTTCTCATTAATATATAATGTTGCAGCTTATCCAACTCCCTATGTTAAAAATAACTATCTGACTTGTTACATTATCAGGAAAGTAGCACCATTGTAGTCTGACTCAGTTCCAATGCTCAATAAATAAGCAAAAAGCTTTTAAGTCTTTCTAATAAAAGATTCTGATTTTCTTTGGAACTTCACTGAACCTTCTTATTTCATAAAACCAACTTTGAAACTACTGATCCAAACGAGTTTTTAAACCATTGAGAAACTGATCTCTGGAATGAGTTCCTTTTTCTTACCAAGTTTCCTATTTGTTCCAAAACTTAGTTTGTAGATCAGTTGTTTTAAGATTCAGCTTATATTTCTTTGTATAAGCAGTATTAATCTTTGGTGGTTAACTTCAAGGATCAGTTGACATAAGAAGTATTCAACCCATTCTTACTTGAAAAAGTTATGCTGATTTTTACCATAACAAACCACCACTTATGATATCATTCTAATGGGGATGTGTATTTTGAGGACCACATCTCCCCTATCTAAGCAAGAGAAGCTGTGTTTTTTCCCTTCTTGCTTTCCTGCTCTGGACTGGAATCCAGCAATGGGAAAGGACATGGAAATGGAGGGAGGCTAGTGGGGAGCGAGCCCTTGCTGGAGCCAAAATTTTATTAACTCCACATGCTTATTAACAAAGAGAGGCCCTCTTGGAAACTTGGTCTTCCTATGGGCAAACTGGAAAACAGAGCATTTGAACCAAGGCTTACAGACCCCGTGTGGGTCTAGTGTTGTCATTTGGGAGATGGGAAAGGACTACAGCTGCCTGCACAGTCTTATTTGAAAGGTTATTTGAAAGCTGGAGACTGCTTTGGTGTTTGTCTGCCTCTCTCAGGAAGCTAATTTTATCAGTGTTTCAGACCACCCCAACTAACTTTATTCCTCTTGCAATAATTTTTATATATTTAACAAGTATTTTTAATATTTAAAGACTTGCAATACTGTCTCTATCCTTAGGATGGTAAATAAATCTCTGACTCACTATGAATTGAAATTACTTTTTTTAATGATTAAAAGAACATTCCTCATGTCTTTTCTAGGCTGGGGCTGTGTTCACAGGTACTGGATAGGAGCTGGTGCAAACAGACACCACCTCTGTTGGTAGCAGAGCTGGGCAGACCTGGAGCAGCTCCCAGCTGGGCGGTTTCTTGCACTGTTGGGACACTGCCAGGTTTAAGTTCTTTCCTCCCACTGGCTGTCTTTATTGTACGAGGAGTGGGAGGCCGTGGCATGCCACAGAACCTGTTGAAAATTGAAAAAGTAGTTAAGTCAGATGCCTGGTAATCAATTTGGCTTTTTCACAATTGGCCCATATTTTTTTTACTTCATATACAGAGTTAAAAATCTGTTGTTCCTGTACTTAACTCCTTTCCTTTATTCTGTTTTCATTTGTTATATTTTACAACACTGTTTTACTTACGAATCTTCATTTAAAAGAATTTTTATGCTGTTATCTGTGTTTCAAACCAAAGTCAGATGTGGTTTTATTTACCTCCTCTTCTCTGGGCCTTGGCATTTCATTCCTATGATGTGATTTTCCTTATTGAAAAAATGTCAAAGCTTTATGTAAGTTAACTTCCTTTCAGTTCTGTGTTGTTAAAATATGTATATTAATATAATATATAATTGACTTCAGTGGTATATAGCAATATGTGTTAATATGTAACATATTAATATAAATAATAACTATCCAATCTCCTCCTGTATCATTGCCAACTTTCCCTGCTCTGACGTGCCAAGATATTTCATTGGGGTCCTGCAGGGATTCTGGCTGCCATTCCCTCATTCATTCATACAGCCTGCAGATGTTTGCCAAGGCATGCTGAGCACAGGCATGGAAATTCTGTGTCCCAGGCCTTGTCCTCAGACTTATGATTTAGTAGAGGAAACAGAGAAGTAAACAGTTAAAGTTTTAAGTATTCACTCCCTCATTTTTTACAGCTCTCAACTTCACAAACTGGGGAGTGATTACAGCCTGGGATCTGTAGCTGTATGTCCATGGAGAAAATATTTGACAGGCAGTAACTTGAGTCTGTTGCATTGCCATTATTTCATGCAAATTTTGTATTATGGGACCAGTGATTTGGGTTTTATTTTGTATTTGCAGGGTTTGCCATTAATAGTAATGAATTCCCCTCCTCTGGAACTCTCCTGTTTGTGCCTCAGGACATTCAGTTTCCTCTTGTTGGCTTGCCCTCGATCCCCTCGGTACACTTAGATAATTGGTTTCCTTTACGTTGATGGTACAGTTTCTTAGTGTTTCAAGTTGGAACATATCTTGTCTCATGAAGCTTTATTATTTTAAGTTTCTCCTGGATGAAGTGCTCTAGTTTAACATTTGTTCGAAATCATGCCACTGCTAATCTGGCACCAGCTGTACCATCCTTTCCAGTATGATTCTCTGTTGCACTTTGTAGTAGAATCTGCTTATCATCTTTCCCACCCAGAATAAATGCAGCATATCTTTCTGAAATTTAAAATGAGATGAGGTGGGGGAAACAAAAGGGAGGGCAGCTCTGAGGAAGAGATAGATAATTTAACTGGTAAGTAATTTAAAACATAATTTTAGGTTAAAAATACATGACTATATTAAGGACTAAGATACAACATTTGACATAAATAATTGTCCTACTTGTGGCCAGCCAGGCTTGCTGGTCCCTGCTTTATCCCGTAGGACTTCTCTCCCCTCAGAGATTAGAAATGCCTCTGGAAATTTTTGAGAGGCCCTTCCTACCTGATTTTATAAATATGTTTGTGTTAAAGGGAGAGGCTAGAGAAGGAGGTTATGTTTTCAGAGCATAGCCTCAATTCCTAGATAGCCGCTGCATTTTAACGGCAGTCTTTTAGGAATAGTTCCATTGCTTTGTTGACTAAACCCAGTGGCAATACTGATGGTACATATCTCATGACAAACAGGCATGGTGAGTGGAGGAATATTTCAGGAAGATGGATCAATCCTCAAAGCATTCAGCTACAGTAAACTGCATACACTACCTATAGGCAGGGCCAGTTGTGGGCTGCTGAATATTTATTTAGGCCTTTGTGATCTTGGATACAAAAGATTAAGGAGGACCTATTTATGAAGGACATTCTTCTTACCACTGTTTCAGTGAATGTTGTAAGCAAAAATATGGCATCAAGATTTTCTAACAGTTGTAAAGGTAACGTTTTTAACATAAGTTCCAGAGTGTATGAAGTATTGAATGTCGAGGTATTGGTTTTTCTTTTAGAGCAAAGGATGGGATACACTTTTCAAAGTCAAATTTTTATTTTCACTCAGAATTCTTCCACAGCAAGCTTCACATTAATTTTTTTTACTTAAGAGTATCTACCCTGTGCACTGGGGAAACAGGAAAGGCAAAGGCCTCATTCCCCGGTGCTCACAGACAGGTAGGGAGATAAGGCAGGTAAGTAGGCAGTCATGAGGCAGAGTGAGAAGTGCTGTGAAGGAAGGTTCTGCAAAGGGCTTTGGATGGCTGGAAATGAGGGACACAGAGGGAACGGCTAAGGAAGGCTCTGTAGAAGAGCAAAGCCTCAACTGGCTCCTGAAGCCTGACTGCCAAGCAGCCAGAGAGCTGGGAGTTAAGGTTCTCTAGCCAGAGGGGCCAGCATGTGGAAACGCACAGAATCACGGGAGGTGCCATGTTTGGGAAGCTGTAAGTTGAACTTAGTATAAATGCAGGGATAGGCAGAGATGAGATCCTGCAGGGCATTGCATGACAGGTGAAGAATCTGAATTTTATTGTGAAAGTTAAGGGGAGTCTTTGAAGGGTTGTGACCTCATGAGATCTGCAGTTTAGAAAGGTTGCTCCAAAATGGAGAATAGGCTGGATGGTGGCATGGACAGCGAGACAGAGAGGAAGCTGCTGCTATAATCTAGAAGAGACATGGACAGGGACCAAACTGATGGGATTGAGGGCGAGGAGAAGAGACTTTACCGTTTTTAGGATATGGAATATCCAGAACTTGGCAAAAACGATTTAGAGAAGCCTAGGCCAGGACTTGCAGGTTTCCGCACTGGACAACTGACTGTATCGTGAGTTCTTCATAGACACAAAGGATATAAGAGGAGGTGGTACAGTGGGATGGGTGGGGGAAAGGTGATGAGATTTGCTTTTAATGTGTTGGATTTGAGATGGCTTTGGGATATCACAGTGAAATATATTAGGTAACTGAAAAAATGGCCTCAAACTCAGGAGAAAGGATTGAGATATAATTATATCCTTGATCAGTGTTCATTGTTGAAGTTTTGCAAGAGTGAGATCACCCAGGGAGAAGATATACAGTAAGAAGAGAGCTGAAGATGGATGGAACATTGGAGAACATGTAAGAAAACAGTAAAGGAAGGAGAACCCGTAAAGGAGATTGATATTGCATGGCCAGAAACAGGATGAAACCTGAAAGGGGATATTATCCTAGATATTAAGGGAGGAGAGTTCCAGAAAAGGATTGTTCAACATTGTCAAATGTGGGAGAAGTGAGGTAAGACAAGACCTTTGTGGTATCATCCTCTGGGCTGGAGGTAGAAGAAGGAGGTGGTGGGGCAGTATCTGATAATCCTGGGAAGAGGAAATGCCTTAAATAGCCAACAGACATTCACTAGAAAATATGGCAGGCCAGTTTGCAAACAGTAGCTGAAATTGGGAAGAATTTTGCTCATTCCAAAAGGTGAGTGCAGAAAGCCTACATAAGAACTGAAGAGGCTGGAGTGGTGTAACTTATATGAATTCCTAAAACTGGCCTTTGTCTAGTTTCTTTCTAGGATGGGGTCCCATATTAAGGAACAGTTGCTGGGAGTGGAATAAAAATCGAACAGAACAGGAACAACAGAGATGGAAAATTACAGAAAGCAAGCTGCCACGGTATTGAACAGTACACAAAAACAAGAGAAAAATGAATATGAAAATCTGTCTTGACCCTATCTTATTCAAAAAGTTCAGGAAGTTTTATTTAACATGAAAAAATGAGCAATATACAAAGCTATAATAAGAAAAAAGAGAGTAAGGAGTTGAATATTATCTTACAGACAATGCTTGAAAGATTAGCCAAATACTGTAACCAATACTATTTCAAAGAAAAGTTAAAAGATATTAAGAAAATGATTTAATACATGAAAGAACAACAAAAATTAGAATTAAAAGGATTGAGGAGATAACAACTCTGCAAAGAATTTGAAGTAAATGAAAAAGAAAATTCAAGAAATGAATTAAACCAGAAGGAACACAAATCCAAATAACTAATGCCATAAAAGAAACAAGGTGAAAAAGAAGAAAACTTTAAAAATAGAAATGAAGAAAAAATTTTAAAGGATTTGTGAGAAGTTACAGATATTAAGGGTAGGTAGAGAAGATCCAACATACAGATATTTCTGGGCTCTCTACTACGTTCCATTGATATTTGTGTTCCATTGATATTTCTCACTAATACCATAGTGTCTTGATTACTGTCATTTTATAGTATGTCTTGAAATTAGGTAGTGGGACTGTTCTTTAATATGGTGTTGGCTATTCTAGGTCTTTTGCTTTTCATATAAACTTTAGAATCATTTTGTTGACATTTACAAAATAGCTTGACAGGATTTTGATTGGGATTGCATTGAACCTATAGATCATGATGGGAAGAATTGACGTTAACATTATTGAATCTCCTAATCCATGAAGATGGAGTATTTCTCCATTTATTTAGATCTTCTTTGATTTCTTTCATCAGAGTTTTGTAGTTTTAGGTATATAGATCTTGTACATACTTTGTTATATTTATACCTCAGTATTTTTTTTCTGTACTGTTGCAATTTTTTTTTCTTTTTTACAATTTATTTTATTTTAGTATCATTAACCTACAATTACATGAGCAATATTGTGATGATTAAACTACCCCCTTCATCAGGTCCCCCCCACCAACCCTATTACAGTCACTGTCCATCAGCATAGTGAGATGAGAATCACTACTTGTCTTCTCTGAGCTGTACAGTCCCCCCCCGGCCCCCCCACCCTATATCTGCGAATCGTAATGCCCCTTTTAACCTCTTATCCCTCCCTTCCCGCCCTTCTTCCCCAGTCCCTTTCCCTTTGGTAACTATTAGTCCGTTCTTGGGTTCTGTGAGTCTGCTGCTGTTTTGTTCCTTCAGTTTTTTTTTTTCTTTGTTCTTATACTCCACATATGAGTGATATCATTTGGTACTTGTCTTTTTCGGCCTGGCTTATTTCACTGAGCATAATACCCTCCAGCTCCATCCATGTTGTTGCAAATGGTAGGATTTGTTTTTTTCTTATGGCTGCGTAATATTCCATTGTGTATATGTACCACATCTTCTTAATCCATTCATCTACTGATGGGCACTTAGGTTGCTTCCATTTCTTGGCTATTGTAAATAGTGCTGCAATAAACATAGGGGTGCATCTGTCTTTTTGAAACTGGGGTGCCGCATTCTTGGGGTAAATTCCTAGGAGTGGGATTCCTGGGTCATATGGTATTTTTATTTTGAGTTTTTTTTTTTCTTTCAAAGTGCTATTTTGAGGAACCTCCATACTGCTTTCCACAATGGTTGAACTAATTTGTTGCAATTTTTTTTAACTTCAAATTTCAATAGTTCATTGGTGGCATATAGGAAGGCAATTGACTTTTGTATATTAACTTTGTATCCTGCAACCTTGCTGAACTCCCTTTATTGCTCAAAAGGATTTTTTTATAGATTTCTTGGGATTTTCTGGGTAGACAACCATGTCATCTGTAAATAGGGACAGTGTTTTTTTTTTTCCTTTCTGACCTGTATGCTTCTTAATTTCTTTATCTTACGTTATCACAGTGACTAGAACTTCCAGTCCTAATTATGAGTAGTGAGAGTAGACATCCTTGCTTTGTTCCCAGTCTTAGGAGGAAAGCATTCAGTATTTCACCCCTAAGTGTAAAATCAGCTGTAAGAATTTTGTAGATGCTCTTTATTAAATTGAGGAAATGCCTCTCTGCTCCCAGTTTTCTGAGTTTTATTTTTTCTATCATGAGTCAGGGTTGAATTTACTCAAATGCTTTTTCTACGTCAATTGATATGGTCATGTGATTTTTCTTTAGCTTGTTAATATCATGGACACATTGATTGATTTCCAAATACTGAACCAGCCTCACATTCCTGAAATAAATCCCAATAAGTCATGGTATATAATGCTTTTAAAATATTGCTGAATTCTATTTGCTTTTATTTTGTTAAGGATTTTTACATTCATAATCATAAGAGTTGTACTTTTCCTTTTTTTTTTTTTGTACTGTCTTTGGTTTTGGTATTTAATGCTAGCTTTATTAAATGAATTGGGAAGTATTTCACTCTCTTATTTTCTGGAAGAGGTTATATAAAGTTGGTGTTAATTTTTCTTTAAATGTATAGTAGAATTATCCAGTGAAAATATCTGGACTTGGAAATTTCTTTTTTGGAAGTTTAAAAAAATCGTAACTTCAGTTACCTTAATAGTTGTAGGACTATTCAAGTGATCTATTTTATAGTACTTGAATTGTGGTGGAAATTGATCCATTTCATCTAAATCGTCAAATTAATGAGTGTAGCATGTTCATAGTATACCCTTGGTATCTTTTGGTCTTGGCAAGTTCTTTAATGATAACCCTCTATTTCATTCTTGATATCAGTAATTTGTGTCATCTTTTTCTCCCTTTGTCAGTCTTTCTAGAGGCTTTTCTTTTCAAAGAGCCAGCACTTTGTTTCATTGATTTTTCTCTATTGTTTTTCTGTTTTCAATTTCATTGAATTTAGTTTTTATCTTTATTCCCTTCCTTCTGTTTGCTTTTCAGTTTATATTGCTCTTTTTTTCTGTAGGTTCTTGAGGTAGGAACTAAAATTATTTATTTGAAAACTTCCTCTTTCTTAATGTATGCAGATAGTGTTATAAATCTCTCTCACCACTGCTTTAGCTGTGTCCCACAAATTTTGATATGTTGTATTTTTTATTTCTTTTCAGCTTAATGTATTTTCAAAATTTGTCTTGATACTTTCTCTTTTACCAGTGTATTATTGTAAGTGTGTTATCTCATTTCCAAGTTTCCATTCTCCTGTTTACTTTCTGGTATTTATTTCTAGTCTGATTTTTTTGTGATCGAAGGATACAGTTTGAATTATTTCAGTTCTTTTAAATTTGTTGAAGTATGTTTTATAGCCATGATATGATCAATTTTGGTTTATATTCCTGGGCATGGGGAAAAAGTGTATATTCTACTGTTGGGTGGAGTGTTCCATAAATGTTGATTAGATCCTGTTGGTGAATGGTATTATTAAGTTTCTTCTACATTGTTGCTAATTTTCTGTCTAGTTCTGGCAGTTCTTGGAGAGGGATGTTGATTTCCAACTATAATTGTGGATTTGTCTATTTTTCCTTTCACTTATATCTGGTTTTGCTTCATATATTTTTCATCTCTTTTTGTTGTATGCACATTTAAGAATACTGTATCTTTTTGGTGACTAGATCCTTTCTTCATGGTATAATGTCCTAATGTACAAATTATGGTAATATACAAGTCTCTGGTAATCTTCTTTGTTCTGAAGTCTATCTAATAATTTTTTTAATGTTGTAAAATGTTTTTAAATGTAAAATACACATAAAATTTACCATCTTAATGATTTTTAAGTGTACAGTTTAGTGGCATTAAGTACCTTCACATTGTTAATGCTGTCATCACCACCATCCATCCACAGAACTTCTTGATTTATTTTGATTAATATTTGCATGATATTTCTTTTTTCTATCCTTCTACTTGCAAACTGTCTATATTATTATATTTGAAGTGACAGATCATGTTTTTAAATCTAGTGTGCTGATCTCTGTGTTTTAATTGGTATATTAGACCATTTACATTTAATGTGATTATTGATATGTTAGGGCTTACATCCAGTGTTTTATTTTTTGTTTTCTGTTTTTCTGTTTATTTTTCATTTTTATTTCCTTTTTACTGCCTTTTTGTGAGTTGAACATTTTTAGAATTATGATTTATCTATAGTTTTGTTTCTGAGAGTATCTCTTTGAATAGATCTTTTAGTGTTTGCTGTATTTTATTATATATATATATAAAACTTATGCCAGTTTGAATGGAATAGAAGAACTTTACCTCCCTTTATGTCCTTTTGCTCTCCCTCATTTATAATTGCCATAAATATTTGCTCAATATCCACTTAGTACCACATCAGGCAATATTATAATTTTTCTTCTACCATCAAACATAATTTAGAAAATTCAAGAGGAGAAAGAAAGCCCATTAATTAACCCATATTTTTGCTTACTGTGTTCTTTCTTCCTTCCTGGTGCTCCAGGGCTCTTTATTGTTTCCTTTCTGTTTAAGAACTCTCTTTAACCATATGCTTCTAAAGTTGGTCTGTTGACAAAATCTCTTTGTTTTCCTTTACTTGAAGATGTCTTGATTTGCCCCTTCTTTCTTGATGGATACTTTCACTGGATGAGGAATTTGGGGTTGATCTTTTTTTTCAGCACTTGAAAAATGTTGCACAACTTCCTCTGGCCTCTATGGTTTCTGATGAGAAATCTTCTGTCCTTCAAGTTGTTTTGACCTATGGGTAAAATCTGCTTTCAATATATTTTTTCATTGTCATTATTTTTCAGAAATGACAATGATGTGGCTCAGTATTGGGTTTATCCTGTATGAGATTCATTCAGTTTTTTAAATTTATAGTTTTATGTCATTTGCTGAATTTGGAGAGTTTTCATCCATTATTTCTTAAAGTATTTTCTCAGTCCTGCCATCTTTACTCTTTCTTTCTGAGACTCCAATGATGCAAATGCTAGATTTTTGTTATAGACCCACATGTATCTGAGGCTCTGTTTTTTGTTGGTCTGTTTTCGTTCTGTTGTTCAGATTGGATGGTTTCTATTGTGCTATATTCTAGTCCACTGATTCTTTTCTCTGTCCACTCCAATTTTGCTGTTGAGTCCATCCATTGAGTTTTGCATTTCAGTTGTTTTCAGTCCTAAAATTCCCATTTGTTTTTTCTTTATAATTTCTACTTCTTTGTTGAGACTTTATATTTTTTCATTTGTTTAAGAGTATTTGTAATTGTTGAAGTTTTTATGTTGGCTGTTTTAAAGAATTTTAATATCTCTGTCATATGGGTTTTGGCATCTGTTGACTGCCCTTTTTTATTCAGTTTAAGATCTTCATGGTTCTTACTATGTGAGTAATTTTCTACTGAAACCTGTACACTTTGGGTATTATGTTATGAAACTGGATCTTTTTAAAAATATATTCTGTTTTGGTTGGTTTTCTCTAACACTTCTCCAGTAGAGAAAGAGCAGGCACTGCCTTCCCTGCTAGGTAGAGGTAGAAATCCAGGTTCCCCACTTGACCTCCATCAACCTCCAAGCAGAGGGATGAGAGAACTCTGTTACTTCTGGGAAGGAGTGCAAGTTCCACCCTCCACCAGGCCTCCACTGATACCTTCCTGATTGGAAGGAGCAGGATTGCCTTGTTACTGCTCCCAAAACACCACAAGATGGAGGTGGCCTCATTACCACTGGGTTATATGTTGAAAGTCCTGACTTTCCCCTAGGCCTCCTCTGACACCATCCTAGCTGGGAAGGAGAGATGTTCATTACTTCTGGTGTAAGGAGATGCCCAGGCTCCCCACATATCTCCTCCACCGACACTGCCACTGGTGGGGGTGGGTGAGGAGGAGGGCTGCCCAGTGAGCATGAAAGTCCCAGCTCCCTACTTGGCTTTTTCTGACACTACCCTGGCAGGGGGATTAGGGTGCCTTGTTACAGCCTGGCAAGGCTTAAAGTCTAGTCTCCCCACTTAGCCTTTTCTGGTATGAGTTGGGGGAGTAGGGCCATGGTGTTTTATGGTGGTGGTGGTTCTGGTAGTGGTTGTTCTGTTTTGCTAGGCAGTCCCTTTCCTGGTCCTTTGGCTAGAGAGAGCAGGCTTTTATATTTCTCATCTATAATAATTGACCTAAAACATTGTTATAAAAAAAATCCTTTCCAAATGGGTCTTAATTTATACTGTCTATATTCAACTTGTGTTAGGAAGACACAGGCATATTGAGTTCAAATACTTGTAAATATGTACTCTTTGGCAGATTTCCTATAAACTATGTATGTATGTTTAATAAAATATGTCTTATACATGAGAAACCTTCCCATTTTTCAGTGGTATTTAAGTTGGATTTACCTATCTAAGCATTCATATGTTCATCAGTATTCTAAATGGTTAGCCTAAGCTTTTGAGCATAGTGATGTTAAAGATGCTGGAAAAATTATCTGCTAGATTGTTTTGATTTGATTAATTTATTTCCCAGGTCTTTTGCCTTTTTCTTACTGATTTTATTTAAAAGATCATTTCTCAATGCTGTGTCGGAATATTTTGGTATGAAATTTAAAAATATTTCAGGAATTATGATATGGTTTAAGAGAGCAGACATCCCAGGATACTTAGTTAAGCAAGCAGTTCTGAACGGATTGTTGCTATGTTGTTAAAATATATTATTCACATATTGATTATGTTCCCGTGACATGAGGAAATTTTTTATTGAACTTTGATTCCTTATGTTCTGGAAACTTCTGTCATTCTTCACTGCCCTCAAAATTCCTCCTTTGGCTTTTTTTTATTAGTGCCACAAGTATTTATACAGGTGAATGCTGAGTGGGTCTTGGAGAGAAGAAAAGGTAAAATGTCTGCTGTTCTTATGTTTCAATTTAAAATGCTGCATACTCTGTAAGAGGATGTTATTGAAAATTTTATGCCAGTCTGTTAAATTGGTGGTTAACCTTTCATTTGTTTTTAAGAAGTTAAAGTCAAGGAAGTGATAGCAAGGACTCCTGTTTTGATTTAATCATTGTAGCAAAACACCTGCTGTAATTTGCTGGTGTTGCCCCAGGAGTCCTTGGACAAACGTCTCCACAGTGAATAGAGTGGCACACTGAACGGTGGGTTCACCACCCCCGCGTTTAACTACTCAGCTGACAGAGAAATGAAAAGCCTGAACGTTAAATGAGGTATTTTCATCCTTTCTCTACCCCCATCAGCACCCTAAACAACCTTCACTATGAGACTTCTGTGCCTAGTTAAGAAGTATGCTGAAATGTAATAAAAGGGGCAGCGTGTGAGCGAGAGGAGACCCGCCAAACTAAATCATTTCACTTGTGAAGGGGGCGGGGTCGCCGGCGCTGCTCAGTTACTGGCATTCGTGCTGTGGTCGGACTCTGGTGATTCCAATGATAATCTAATCCCAGGACTGAGCTTCTCATGCCAAAGATACTAGGGTACCGATTGGCCACGTGTTTCCAGTTAGTTGCTTTTTCCGGCCATCCACATCGGCCCTCAGCCCTCCGCGGGACTGAGGGCACAGGCACCCTTGTGAAATCCCAGCCACAGCTGCGGGGCTGTGCGGGGCCATGAAATAACCCCCTTCAGCCATGCCTGCTGCTTCTCCCATCCCTGCTTCCCTTCCAGATTTAAAGTCACAATAATTCAGTGGACTAACTTATTTTCCACATGAACAAGAAATACAGAAGTATAGAAATATCAACAAGGTTCTTAAAAACTGAATTTGTAGCCAAAAGAGCTCTTAATGGAATCATACTTTGGAAATTCATGAAAATACTTGTTCCCGCTTCAACAACTTCATTTTAACTATTTAAGTCAATCAATTTAGAATCTGTAAATGTAAGTTGTCCTAATACAATTTGGTGACTTAGGATTTTTAATACTAGTGTAAGACTACAAGCCCTCCAGATGAGATGCACTCACAGTGCTTAAGGGTAAAGCCAGCTAACGCCTGCTGGCAGTGCCCAATAGGAAGAGTCACAGCGCAGCTCTGCAATTTGCACATTTGATGTTCTTGCCTCCAAGTTACTTTAAATTGGGTCTCCTCTTGAACTAAAAATAGTAAAATGTAAAGATGACACTCTGACACAAATAGTTACTGTTTGCAAAAGTGAGGGGAAATCACAGTAAATTTTCAGTTATCTGTCATGTTTGAGAATGAGGGATGTTATGGTTAATAAGCTATTACGACAAAGGTTTTATGCAGCGTATGCATATCTATATTGTCAACAAATCTGTGAAACAGGCAAAATTTAACTTTGTTCCTGGCCTTTCCTCACCCTGTGAAATCCTTCCTTGCTGTCAGGATTTTCTTTTTCCTTCTGCCCTAATAGGCCATTGAAACCTGCCCTTACAGAACTGACTCCTCCAAAGGAGTTATATCATTCATACATTTAACTTATGCAAATGTAACTATTCTTGCTCATCAAAAATTTTTACATGAAAATATTTTTAATGTAAACATCCTAGACACTTCTGCCTAACGTCCCACTCAATAAACATATGCACCAGTGAGTGGGACATGAAAAGCAGAAAGCTGCTGTGTTCCCCGCCTGTCCATTCTTGCTTCCCACCGGGGGGGGCATCTCACCATTCTGAGGGTAGTTCAGGGACTAAAGACATGTTCCTTTTGGTACAAGGCCCTGAGCACATGCCAGGGACCCCAGCTAGAGCTAAACCAAGTAAGCGGTCATCTGCTCTAATGCTAGAGGACACACGTCAGCTTTGGACTCACCAAGAAGTGGCCAATCAGTCTCCAGCCTGGTACCTTCCACAGAGATTTTCAAGGATAATAAAATCTACATGATTTTTATCTTGCATGCCTGTGTAAGGTTTGAATCAGTTTTCTCTTTTGTAGGGTCTTTGCATTTTAACATAAAATAATCTGCTTATAGAACTACAGGCATTTTTGAACCTTGGCTAAATATGTAAAAGAAAGACAACTGGGTGTCATTTTACCATTTTCATCTCTGAAGAAGAATTTGGGTAACAGGTTTTTATGTGTTTTTCTTTTTTGTAAAGTACTTCTAAAATTATACCCAATAAGCAGGCATTTACTCTGTCAGACCCTAAGGCCAGCACTGATTTTATATAGAGACGTCCAGGTTTTTTAGAACTGATATGGTAAACACATCAACATTAAAACTGTATATTTCACCTCTGGTTCTCAGTTACTTCCTCTGTAGAATGAGAGTATTGGTAACGAGACACTCTCCAAATTCCTATTCTAGCTTCACTCTGTTTATCATTATTGTAGCTCTGATATTCTATGACTATTAAATAGATGTGGACTACCTGCTGAAAAAAATCACAGTTTAATCCAAAGGTATTTTAACATGCTGCAGCACTGCAAAGTCATCCCCATGAAATAAGGTTGCCAGAATTATTGCCATGCAAAGATTAGTAGAGATTTATAGAGATTAGTAGAGATTTACAGTTTCTAGGGCCTAATGATGTTTACTATGTGAAATAAAACATCTTTTTTTTTTTCATGCCCTAAATAAGAGACAAATGATGACAACTAGATTTTTAGGACCTTGCTGGAGAACATTTGAGCAAAGATTTTGATTGAAAGAATACATTTTTATAGAAAGTGGCAGTGCAATATTGTTGCATCATCAAGTCTTAAATAGCATGGTTCATGAATGAGGTAACTTGTTTTTCTGGACTTATGGCCACGAGGGAGGGAAGGATTGTCTTTACTTCTTAGAATGTTTTTGTGCTTTTTATATCAGGAATATAACAAGAGTTACATTTTATCTGCACATTCTGGGCAGGGGCCCTATAGAAAAAGACAAGGGAATTTGATCAGTAAGAGTTTCTGGATTCTGCTGCTGAACAAAAGCCAAAGAAAGTTGATAAGCATCGTGTAAGCCTTTTTGTCAGGACTAAGGGGACATTGTCCTTCTTTTTCTCTGTGGAAAATTTATAATTGTTTTATTGTTTTATTACAATGATTTTAACATTTTATTAGGTTAGAGAACTGTAAGTGAACACACAATACTTTCCTAATGGAGAAAAGCTGACAATAATATTGCTCAACTGGAAAACAAGAAAGCTAAAACTGTGGTAGCACTTCCTCCAGGTATTTAGCTCAAGCTAAAGCAGAATTGTCTGAAAGTTAACAGGAAAAGAAACTACTTGTGAAGTGTTAAAACCACAGTCTAAGAAAAAAATTTTTCATAAGAGTATTAAGAAGTGAATGTCACACAGTCACACTGGTTGAGCAGTATTTAATAAATGCACTTTCCTTCATCTAGGATAAAAACAACAGAAAGCACCACATCCCAGCATCAGCAGCTGAGCTGTTTCGTTCCTCTGGAGCCATGTGCTCCGCAATAGTAGCACCTTTGTATTCTAGGCAAAGAGTAATCTTTAGATTTTCTGTGTCTCACAAAGGAAGTACAGTGCAGAGTTAAAAATTCATGTTAGTCATTTGAAACTTTGAATTTACTTCCTCACTCTAGCAAATCCTAAAGACAACCCACTTACCTGCATGCAGTTGCTGAACTATAGAGCTAGGAGCATAAATGATGTTTATGTTCCATTTTAGGAGGGTTTCTATGAGAAAACGAAACCTAAATTTTAACCAAGATTTCCACAACATCCCCTTCCCATTCTGCTGAACCGCCTCTTCCCCTAGGAGGCACTGGTAGAAGAGGTTATGGTGAGAGATGGGAAGGGGTAGAAGTTCTGAATGGGGGCTAAAATTGAGAAGGAATAGTGGGGAACCTTTTGAAGGTTTCTGAAAGTCTTTGCTTTTAGCAATGCCCAGGGCAGCTATAATAATAAGGATAACATTGTGATAGCGATGCTCTAGACATCCCAGAAGTTTAACAGTAAGCTTGTCCCTACTAATCATTAATACGTGAAGGAGGTTGTGAATATACGTGAAGCCCAGTAAATTCCATGAATTTGTATGTGTCCCTTTCCCTTCCCTCTCCTTCCTTTGCCATATAGTCACATCCTTGCCTTTGTCCCTGAGAGTTCTCCCCCATACCCTTTTCTTCAGCTCCTGCTCCATTTATCTCCTTTCTCCCAATCTTTTACATGCACTTATCTTTCACTCTGAACCCAAAGGAAAATTTGGGACCACAAGGGTGTTGTGTACAAATAGTATGCTACAATTCAATCTACATCTAAAAATATTGCCTAACTTGGCTCTCTGAAGTCAGGGTCTGTTTTATTCATCATCTAACAGAATGCCTAGCATAGTAGGCGCTCAATAAAAATTTGTTGCATAAGTAACGAACAAATGAAAGCTGTTTTTGAGGACAATTCTATTGTGAAGTTGAACTTCTACGATGAAGGGCAAAATGGACCCTAGCGGGGTCAACTAAAGGCTGGGGTAGGATCACGACCTGGACCGTGGCCATGATGGGGCAGCTGGAGGAACTCACCCCTTCTCTTTCCCTCCCTTCTCACCGTGGAAATGAACCAAAGGAGATTTACCCCCACAGGTCCCGGACCCTACAGTGGGAGTAAGAAGGAAGAGGACATTAAAAGGCCAGGCATGTACAAGTTGGGAACAAACTTGAGAAAACAAGTGAACTTAAAATCTGTCATTCCTCTCGCTGGTGTTCTTTGTGATTAGATGAGATAAGGCTGTCAGTGACAGAAAACCCAGTGGGAGAGCTCTTACACAGGACAGGTTCTTTCTCTCATATAAATTAAGGCAGCCCAGGACAGATTTAGAAGCTCCGTATGATCATCAGGTTCCCAGACCCCTTGTATGTTTTCCAACAGCCTCAAGATAGGGCCTCTGTCTCTGAGATAAAAGTTGAACATGGCTGCTCTTGTTCTAGAATCACATCCATGTTCTCGACAGAGAAGAATTTACTAGGAGAATGAGCATAGGTTTCCTCACTTTAGTACCATTCACTATGCATGCACAGTTTCCTTTTATAATTGCAGTGACCAGCCTACTGACAGGGCCACACCTAGCTGTAAGGAAAGCTGCACTGTACACCTTTATCTTGAGGGGCAATCTGCCCAGCCATAGATTTTTATTAACCATGGAAGAGGCAGAGAACAGATGCCAGAGACAACTAGCCATCTCTACCACATTGACCAGTGGGTTTGGTTGGGAAAACTGTCAGTAACAAAAGATGACAAAGAATTGTTAAATTAGGGGGAAAAAATGAACACTGTATCATTTTTTAAATGTAGATTCTATGATAATATGTGAAATCATTGAGGCTAGATTGTGCTTAACATTAATTTGTTTGCAGATACAGGTTTCCCCTCTATCCAAAAATAGGGTGTTCCAATGAAATATTTTGTAAACCAAAATGGCATAAAGCAAAGAAGCAGTTATCTTTAATGTACATGGAAAAAATTGTTGAGCCTTCTCAGACCCAAAAAATAACCTCTCTTAGGCTTTTCTGATACATCTGGACACATCTTGTTAATGGATGCATAAAATAAATCAAGATAAAGCACAGATGCTCCCAGACACAATTCAAAGTTACAGGGCGGCCAGATGCTGAGATTCTGTACGCATGTAGTTCCTGGGGAGGAAACTCAGTGGGGTGGCTCCTGCTCACGCTGAGCACAGCCTCTATAATGGCTATGGATACAAAACAAACAGTGGTATTTTCACTTTGCCTTTTCTTGTAAAAGCAAAGATCCTCTTCCAGTTTCTTTCAGTGAGCAAAAACAGGCACTACTATACGTCTTCTGTGAAAGTGAGGTGTCATAATGTGAACTTTCAGAAAGCAGGAGATACCTCTACTTAGTATCATTATTAGAAGAATTATAGCATTATAAATACTAACCTATTAAAAGGACATCAACACCCAATAATTTTTATCCTAAGTACACACTGTTCAAGCCCAAAACAATAAAAGGAGGAGTAAACTTTGAGTATTTCACAAATGCTGCGCCAGAGAGTTGTGTAATTTATATTCCAGGTAAGAGGGCTGCTGGTTCAGTGCATGGCAGCTCTCCTGGAGAGCTCCACAGCTACTGTTTTTACTGACCGCCTAACTCATGCAGTCCCTGTGTGTGATCTCATTTAGTGCCGGGTCCTCTAAGACCACCACATCAGCACGCCCATGGCAGACGTGAGGACATCAAGGCTAAGAGAGCTTTAATTTATCCTTAGAGCCCAGCTTGTTGGGTTCAAATGCCCATGCTTTTAGCCACTATGTTTTACTGCTTTTCCTTATAAATGTTTGATAGTATAGTCAGTCTGACTGATGGTCATCTTGCCTCTGCTCAGAAATACGGCTGGAATCAGTGGTGAGAGGTGGTGCTAAGGAGATGCTTGTTCCTCCTTACTGTGAATATTTCTTCTGCCCAAACGGCACCCTACTAGCATGAAGGTGCCAAGATACTGCCCCTGTCAATATAGTGACTTCCTTACATCTAGCAGTTTCATGTTATCACATTTTTTCTTACAGCAGCTCCATGAAGTAAGAAACTCCCGTTTTACCCATGAAAAATCTAAGGCATGAGGAGATAAAAGTGTGCTGGGTTGGAATTCTCATGTTAAGTTCGATGTTTTTCACTCAGTTGTGCTGTTTCAAGCTCTACAGATAATTACAGAGGGAATAAAAATGACTGGCAGCCCCTGCCCACGAGCAGTTACAGATAAAAGTGACTTCCGTGTCCCGTCCATAAGCGCCTCCATCAAAACCATCTTTGACAAGAGGAAAGAAGGAAAGGCTTCATGGGAAATAAAATTTCTTGTACTAATAATCAATTTTTAAGAGTCTACCTTCTTAAATTTACTGCCTGTGTCCCCGTTCCATTCCATCATCACTGTTTGTGCCACAGTTACCTCTTACCTAGACCACTCCACTGTCTTAAAGTCTACCTGCCTTCGGTGTCTCCCCACAACTCAAATCATTTTAGAGGTTCCTTCTAATCTCAAATTGAAGCTCAATATCCTTATTTCCCTGTTTGAAACATTTGTTTTGATCCCTTGGCTTCTTCCCCTCCCCTGAAGCCGTAGCCCTGCTTGTCCCCTAACATCACCCTCCACCGCATGTAGGCCGTACTGGAGTTAAGGCTCCTTAGGGCTGGAATCGCATCTCCTCCGTGTTCGTACGCCCTGAAACGCCTCGTCCGCGTTCTCGTGGAGCACTGCGCTCTCTCTCTGTCGGGAGTTGGCCTAATGCAAGTTGTTGACTTCTTTGCCCCTTTAAGTCCAAAATATGGTTTTTAAACACTTAACCTCCGACGGTGGTTATAAAAGTCCATCTTCTTCCTCCTTTGCCGTGACCGTGTTCCAGCCCTACCCTCCCCCCCCCCCCCCGCGCTTCTCTGAGGGGCTTGGGTAGATAAGAAGAAGAAAAGGCTTTTGGAATATCTCTTCCACTGAGGTGGAGGCCATCTCCCAGATTCCATTCTTCCTTACTTTAGCTGTATATGCATCTGCCTTCTTACCTGTTCATGTGATTATAGGGACAGTAGCCCCGACGTCTTTTCCTGATCTTGTACCCCTCCCTGCTGCCTCTCATGCTCCCGTTGCATGCCAGGGGATTCAGTGCATGAAGAGATGGGTCATTTCTTCCCTTGGAGCTTTTGGTTTCATCCCGCGGACGGACCAGCCCACCTGGAGTGGCAGCAGAGGTGAGTGCTGGGACGGGGGGCGTATGGGGGGACACCCAGCCCAAGTGGGGGCAGCGTCACACTGAAGGTGAGACATGGGCCACGACTAAAAGGGACAGACGTGCAGTCATAGGGAAGAGCATGTGCACACGGCCAGGAGGACCTGTGGGTAGACTGTGAAGTTCGGTGGAACACGAGGCCGAAGAGGAAGGCGAGCCGTCCATCTCACTGCCTCCGCCGCCCGCCGCCGACTGGCACGCCTTCACCGCTTCGGGCCCCACTCAAAAATCGGCAGGGCTCCCCTGCTGTCTCCTGCTTGGTCTACTTTCCTCTTTCGCTGCCTTTCTAGGCCCCCTAAACCTGACCCTCCCCCGTTTCCCCCTCTTACTAACTCGGATCCCCTGCCGGAGGCAGTCCCTTGAGGTCCTCCTCCATGCCGCCCCTCTGCGCCAGTCCCCGTCCCAGCTTCCCAGCCTTTCCTGGCCCTGGTCCTGGTGTTCGCAGTGTGCGGCATGTAGCGTGATGCGTAAGCACCCCCCGCCTGGCTGCCTCCCGATGGCAGTGCTGTGCCTTCTCACCCGCCGGGCCGGGAGCCCCTGCGGCCTGGCTCCGGAGCTGCCCTGCCCACTGCTGGGCGGCCAAAGGAAAGGGCGCTGCCCCTGGCGCCCCACACCCCCGTTGGCTCAGCGCGGCCGCCCGTCCGCTGCGTGACAGGTGTCTTCCTGGATGACACAGAACGATGAGCTCCTCCTCCGAAGGCCCTTGTGAGAAATCGCGCAGGTCACTGTATGTGAAATTCATGGACCGTAAAACTCTGTATTGTGCGTTATGAGCCGTGGTTCCTATGTGGAGCCATATTCATTACGTAATGTCAGCCTTTGTGCTTCCTTCTAAGGCCTGAGGATCCTGCGGATTTCAGACCTCACGTGTCCTTGGTGACAGGTGCTTCTCTCCTCCTGGCCCTTGCTCTGTTTATTTGTCCTCTGTTTCGCCCACTCCTACGTGTTGTCAGACTTGCAGGAGAACTCACTTTCGGCAGCCAAGAAAAGAATGCTTTGAACCATGACAAGGCTCAGTGGCCGAGTCTCCTGACCATGGAGGAAACCTCCAGGCTTCTCCCCAGCGGACGCTGCCCGCGGAGCGCGTGGCCCGCAGGCCGCACCTTCGGTGTCTCCCCACAATTCACGTCGGCGCCCCGGCACACAGTGGTGCCCACCCCATGGGGACGCTCCTAGGCCTGAGGACCTTTCCTCATGTCCTTGCTTCTCCAGGGCCATTCTTCTTACTTTGATTTGATACATTTCCTTAGGCCAGATTCTCAGATCGGGGGTCCTTGCTGTGACTTCTTGTCAGACACTAAGGAACCCCCAGATTCTGAGGGCTCCAGGGCTGGGGATCTTACTCATGCTGCTATGGGACCAAAAACAGGTTCAGAGGAAGGACACATGCCTTTAGTCCCAAGTGCCAGGAAAAGCTGTGGCCAGGTTAGGAGGCCATTTTATTAATTTTTACCTGCACTTGTACCCAGGGGAAAGCAGGGCTCCAGTGTTCTGAGGGCCGGTTACCTTAATGTGTACGAGCTCATGTTATCTGTCAGCCTTTGACTATCTAAGAAGCTCACTGAGGGGCTGAAGTAGCTTAGCAAAATAGACTTTGAGTACAAATTGATGTAAGAAAATAACAAACATTTTCTTCCTCACTGAGACAAACACAGACCTTAGACAGTATCTCCTTGTTATTGGGGAAAAGGAGTGGGTTGCGGGTGGGGGGAGGTGGTAGGAAGGTGGCAGTGTTTTAAATTCAGTATTCAAGGCATCTTAGGCATAACTCACTCTCAAGAAAAAGGCTTCATAATGCCAAATCATCCCTGATTCTCATTTGAATTGTTCTGAGTAGGAACATTGCCATGAATGAAGTGCATTTAGTCTGGAGACCACCTTTGTGGTTCAGTTAGTTTTAAACCATGGTTTCCATTTGTTGCTAATGGTGTCTTTAGTCATCAGTGGCTAGGAAAAAACTTTCTAGGACGTGGAGCTCTGCAGTACTTAGGAACAGCAGCTTTCTGGGTTTCCTTGTAGGTTTTAGGGCCTTGTGCTAGCTCCCTGTTTACTGCTACATTATTACAAATGTTCTATGGTAAACTATTTTCTTAAGCAGAGAAGGTAGAGAAGAATCCTGAAATCATTTTAATATGCTAAATCTCTGCTTCAGAGCAGGCATGAAACTGCAAGAATTAGACTCATATCAAGTGAACTATGTAGACTAAATCTATATGAGACAGTTAACATATACTGCCCAAGGTAATTGTCAAACCCAGTTAAAAGAGGTCACCAATATGCACCACTGTGCTATTCCAGGACCATTTTTTTTTATCTCTTCAGCTGCAGAATTTTTGGGAAAGTTTTTGGGGTTGTTGTTCCAGTTAGGGGGCTTTTATTTTGGCAGTAGGCTCATGAAGAGCCAGGCCAGATTTCCTGGAGGCGGGTGATGTTCTAATGACTTGGGTGGTCACAGAGGGTGGGGTGAGCAGTCATGCAGAAGAGATTGCAGGGAGAATAGTGCAGGCGAAGATAGGAAGGGATGAGGAGAAGAGTTCACGGTCCCCTGGCCTCTTTCCTGATGGACAACAGTCTCTAGAATACGAACAGTGGAAAGGAAATCAAAATCTTATCAGGCAACATCATGGTAGAGTGGAAAGAACATGCCGGGGAGTCAGGCTTGGGTTCTGATTATACTCATGCCCCTTGCTTGCTATGTGACCTTGGGTTGGGTACTTAACCTCTCTCACAGTTCCCCATTTCTAAAATGAAGATAGCTTTACCTAAGGGGTTATTATGAGGGTTAAATGAGCTAAACTATCTGTAAAATGCTTTAGAAGGGTACCTGATACACATGTACCACAATATGTATTAGCTATCCTATTTATATTATCAAACCTGAAACTGTGAAGTGTAGCACCTATCTACCTCCAGAATCAAATCTCAGCCTGAGAATCTAAGTTAAAGCTCTTCATCACCGGGAACTCAGTTACCAAATGGCGCAATAACAATCATAGTCAGCTGACACGAAATCCTGCTTTCCAAGCCTTTTGTATCTCTTTGCATTTGTAGTTTAAGGCATTTCTCCAGGTACCCCTTTAGGAGCGAAGAGACTAGAGAGGGTGGATCACTGTGGGAAATTATAAGAAGAAAGAGCAAGAAGAAAGGAAAAGATATGGGTGGGGTAATGTTCTCAAAGAAGATAGACCAGGAAGGAAAAAATGCCTGGCTCATAGTACAAGCTTAGTAAATACTGGTTAAATGAATGTTCAATAAATAGGTCCAATATATCCGTACATAGTGAGGTTCATAAATTTAACAGAAATGTATACAACCAATCCATGGGGTGTAGATATGTAAATGTTAAGGAGTTGATGAAACTTTCAGTAAGATTTGGATGGATACTGTTTTAAATGATTCAGGTTTAAGAGCCCAAGGAAAACATTAGCTTGATGTAGGGTGTCCCTTTTCCAAATGATGTATTGAAACTACCTTTTTTCTTGATTCAGCATAGTTTAGTTATCTGTGACAAATGAGGATGGAGGAAGGATATCACCAATAATAAAACCTAGAGCTAGAGCTAGTCTCCAGCATTATTTAACTGCCCCCACACCTTCCTAGGAATGTATAGAGTACAATGAAATACTGAGGACAAATACACATACGTCTATACATTTTTGGCAGCATCTTACAGCATTAGTAGCTGTGCTTTAATTAGTGAGTCCAGGAGATAAGTGGTGGTATGACAAGTGAAGCTGATCTACTTAAAATAATTACTTTTTAGGGAACTAAAACCAGCAAATGGTTTAGGCAGTACCCAATGAACAAAGGGTAGTTTTTGAAGATTTTTACAGAAAATTTTGGAAATTGCTTTAGAATACTTGATAAATTGGCACACCAAAAGAAAAATTAAAACTATTAACTATTGTTTCAGTGTTTTTATGTCTCTGTTGCAAGTAACACTGTCAGTCTGAGCAAATACTGAGGTTTCCACTAAACAATGACGAAACCTGTAACTCTTTGAAAACCCCTTCTAAATCTTCAGAAAATTTGCTTCTCTCAAAGAAGAATATGTAATGAGTGATAGAAATCAAGTGGCAAATTGCATAGAAGGGCACTGTGCCATTTGTTCAGGTTGCTTGTTTGTTCAGAAGGTTGTATTTGTATGCAGTTGCTTCTACTTATATTTTATATTTTTGCATTTAGACTATAGCCTTTCACTGTCAGGTGCCCTCCTACACCATAAATTTTGGAAATTGAGTATTAGGGAATTTGCAAAGAGAAGACTCTTTTCTTATAGATGTTCCCACCCTATCCTGTATCCACAAACAAGAAAGAAAACTAACCACAAAATTCTGTATTTTACTACAAACACACTCATATTTTAAAGGTAACTTTTTGTATACAGTATCTGACACAATAAGGGTAAAAACAAAATTATCACTACATTATTAAAATCTGATATATTTTGTTAAGGGTTGGAGAAGAGATTTTATCTTTATGTTACTTTTAACCCAGGACAGTATATCCTGTTTTATAACGTGTGCTGTGCTCTGACACTCTATCACTTAAAAAAAAAAAAAAAAGCCCTGAACGTTGGACCTCACTGGTATCTGGAGCAGTTGAGGCCTTACCTGTTTGTCTGCTTTGTGATTGGCTGGAAGCTGTTGCTAAGCTTGTTTTTTTTGTTTAAGGAAAGTTAAAAGTTGAGTGTGACCTGTTTGAGCTGCCTCCTGCTGCTTTTGACTCTGCTTTGCTCCTTCTCCTATCCACCTACTTTTTTCTTCTATCTTTTGAAGTTTAGATATTTTTGAAACCCACCAATTTGTATATTCGGTGTGCAGTATTTTCAGGTCTTACTGTGCATCTGTAATGCACAAGGTCAGGTACTGTGTGGTTGTACCTTTCAAATCTAGTTGAATACTTAAATGTTGAATTTTCTGACATAAAGCAAGGGGTAATTGTAGCAATATATGATTTTAAGTGCCTGCCGATTACAAACATGAACCATTATTTGGATATCCTTAAAAGCCTTGTTTTTACTAAAAAAAAAAAATTCCAAAAATTCCTTTTTCCTTGAAAAAGGAAATGATTTAGGAGAAAAGCTGTTACTGATCGTGCTGGCATGTATGTCACTGAAGGATAAGATTGACATTATTCATGTTTTCTGGAGAAGGGCTTACAAGGATTGGTAGTCCTTTCAGTCACACCATGAGCTAAATCAAAGTTCTGCTGGGTGGAAAGTTTGTTTTTAATTCAGTAAACTGTTATGAACCATTTTGATTCTAAGAGCCTTTTCTCCTTATGGTTCTATCTGGCATTGATGGGAATAAGACTGAACTAGATTCCCCTGGCACTCTGCTGGAAGCAGCAGAGATCCCTGGAGCATTCTCTGAACCCTACAGCTAACCCAAGCCTTGGGTGGACGATCCAGGGAGCTGCAGACGAGCACGGGTCCTCCAAACCTCCTGGGAGTTCTAGTATGCAGATCAGCAGATGCGATAGATATGTAAAACAGTTATATTCAAATGTGTTACTAAGTTTTTAAGATATTACCAGAATTCTGATACATCCAATATCTAAAACTGTCATTTTGTTAATAAATGATGTCTTTAAGTTCAAATAAAGTTCAACTAGTTATCAAGACAATTATGGGAGAACAATGAGGCTATTTTATGCTTTAAGCAAATTTGAAATTAAGGATTATGGATTATAGTTGCAGTATTATTTCTGTATTTTCTCATGTGCATAATATCAAGGAAATCTGGATTCACACAGCAGAGTCCACTCAGTCCTATAATTTTCCTCAGACAGATGTAGATAGGCATGAAGTTTCTAAAAGGCTAAAACAGACTAGCAATACTCTTCCTAATCACACACACACACACACACACACACACACATTCACAAGAATGTTCAAACATGTGCTCACAGAGATGGTGGAAGAAGCTTTATTTAGTCCATAACTGAATTATTAGAGACAACACGTTATTACTTAGGTGGTGTTTCAATTTACTTAATGTTTATGTACATTTGCAGGTTACCTTGAAAAAGAAGCTCAACTCTGATATTTCATATAACTCTAAAAAATCATAAGGAATGAATCCTAAGAAATACAACCTGAAAACCACCAGTAATGTGCAAAGAAGCCTGGGTAGGAGGTCAGGGTCTAGTTAGCTTAAAGCATGTAACTCGTGGTAAATACTATCAGGAATTATAGTAACAGCATAGGACTTTAGAACTGAAGTAAAAGTTTGAGAGATCATGAAATTCAGTTGCCCTTCATTTTAAATTTGAGGGGACTGAAACAAGAGGGTTGTTAAGAGATTATGGACTGGGTTTTTGTTGTGTTTTATTTTTGCAGAATTGGGCAGTAAATCAGATGGCTCCCACTTAATGCTTCCTAACAGAGTCTCAAACTTAAGTCTAAATAAAATAGACACCCAATCTCAAATTAAGATATTTCTGCTTGTTCCTAGGATTTAGGAAATGGAATGCTAAGAAGTTACATAATATTAAGATTTCTGTTAATTGCTAAAATAATAGCACTGATATCCATACATAAACCTAGGCCAAAATATATTTTTTTGTTCAATAAATCTACTTATTTAAAAATGTTTCTATTGTACATGCAATAAAATGCACAAATCTTAGTGTACATCTCCTATGCACAAAATATATTTTTTAAATTAGAGTTTTAACAAATTAAGAGAGAATACCTTCTCCAATTTGTACTATCTGAATAAAACCTTATTTTAGTATTTCTTAATTTGCCAATAATTAGGAAAATCAGATTTTCTATTACTGCAAAGGAAATGATCTTGAATTTTGTCAAACTTAAGCTCCTGTGGAAAACATAATTTCCAAAATAGCATTATCCCTTTTTTTTGTTGTTGTTGAGTATTTTTTAGCCAAACAGAAAGATAATAGTGAGAAGAACAACTAAACATTTTTATTTGTTGAACTACAATGCCCTGAATGTCCCCACACCCTCTGGGCAAAGGCAATAATGGCCCACGGGTGCAGAAAGGATTTGGGAGGGCAGAAGAACAGATGGGAAAGTTCAGTGAACAGCATTTTATTTCTGAGATGCTTAATGACATGCAAGGAGTCTCTAGATGTGGCCTTGTACTTTGTGACCAGGCTACGGATCTACCACTTAATACCCTCTTGGAAAACAAGAGATGTCAGAAAGAGGCAAAAAAAAAAGGGCGATTTAAAGGATTAAAGGACCTACAGCTCAAGATTATCACAAAGGACCGGAGTGGGGGTTCTTTGAGCTATGAAAGAAAAGCACATATTACAGAATTCCGTTCACTACTTGGTTGTAGTGATCATGGGGTCGGGGGAAAGCATGGACAGAAAGGTCAGGCTGGCTGTTACAAAGAGAAATAGCCTGATTTAGAGATTTTAATACACCATCCTAAGGGTTTTGTTTCTTTGAATCAACGTTATCTTTAGTATGAATAAAACATTCAAAATTCAGAACTGATTAAACTAATGACTCATAAATATGCATTTAGCCTAAACATTTCAACCATGGGTGAATTCAGTTTTCCCCTGCCCCTTCAACCAAATTCAGTTTTATAAAGGAAATAGATACTTGAGAGTTCAGTTCCATCAATAGTGTGAGCTTAGGATAAGTTCAAGGTACTAGACTTAGTTTTAATCTATTTTGAAGAGGCAATTTTGTATATATTTCTTGGATTTAAAACTAGAGGTTACATATTAAGACCAATTCTTGTCTTGGGCCCATACTTTGAGAATTTGAAAAGTATTTTCTCAGATGTTTTAGGTACAGGTGAAATTCAATCCCTTAAAAACTACTTTAAAAATTATATTTGCATAATCTGAGAAAACATTTTCTAACTGAAGTTATGTTGTGTTTTTAGTATCTTTGGTAACCTTTCTTCATGTTTGTACAATTTGTTTTTCTCCTTTCAAACCTCAGTAGCTCCTAAGAACATATGAGATAAAGCTCTAACTCCCAATTTCCCACTACACTCATCTTTTTCCTGAACTTCATCCTATTCCATTAAACCCCTTCCTTCTTTTATTTAACTCAGTGGTGATGCTGGAAAGTAATTAGCCTCTAAACGTTGGAATGTTTCTGAAGAATCTCCCATTCAGCTTTGATTTCTCAACAGATACTTTCTTTCCTGTCATCTCCCTTTAGCTAGGCCTGAGGAAGTTTAAGGCTAAACTTGCATGAAAATGTTCATCAGTCTTGTCAAACAGTGGGATGGGGGCTGTGTTTGACTTGTGAGCGCCCCCCTGGCTCAGCAAGTGAGCCCCATGTACCATGGGCTGAACCTATACAGCTGTGTCGGTAGTGCAGGAGAGCAGACAGAAAAATCTGAGGAGGCTTGTGAGTATCTGTGGGCTCCCAAAGAGAACACAGAGAGAGACTATGAGCCACGGACGTTGCTTAGCAGAGCTGAACCCAAGGACTGGCCGATTCCCAGGCAGAGGCAGCCTGCCTGTATAGTGGCCCTGAAGCCTCCAAAGATGTCTGTCTAGTTGGCCCAGATCTTTATAAACTGAATATTGAATTTGAAATTTGTTATTAAGCTTTCAGTTGAGTTAAGCTTCTTTTTTTTTTTTAATGGAAACATCCTCAGTGAAGTCCATTCATCCAGTACATACTTAGTGAGGGTCTACTGTGTGCTGGGCACTGGGGCATTAGAAGTACAGCAGTGAACAAAAAAGACAGACAGTCCGGTTTTATGGCACTCACCTTCTGTAGAGACAGACCAGAGAAATGGTATGAGACATCAGCCCCTCCAACCATAGTGTGACTTAATTTAAGAAGCCGGCTTTCTTCCTAACATCTACCAGTTATTGTAAAAGGATTAGAAATAGGGGTAATATGAGGAGCACTTAGGTCAGGTGGACTCAGGTCTGTTACGTGGTGAAGGAGCGTCGAGTCACACAAGGTCACCGAAGGCCTGGGAAGGGACACTGAGAGTGACAGGTACACAGGAGCGAAGCTCTTGGGAAGCGAGATCACCCATTCCATGACTTGTTTTAATCATATTTTACCCTGAGTATAAATAACGGAGATACATTTTTCTTCCTTCCTGCTCTTGTTTCTTGTCCTCAGAATCAAGAACTTAGGCCAATACATAGTTACCAAAAATGTTTAAATATTCATTAACAGCAGCTATTGTTGCTTGGGACTCAGACGGACCTGAGTTCTAATCCCAGGCTGCGTTTTACCACTTCTGTACCCTGGACGATTACTCATACTTTAAGTTCTTTTTTTCAAATTTGTAAAATAGAAATAATTATATCTGCCTTATACCTGTAAAGTGCCTAGTGTCTGATACCCAGGAGTTGATAGTTACTGGTCTTATCTTTAACGTGAAAATCTGACCATGATTTAACAGCTTTATTCTTTAGGGGAAAGTGATTTCCTAATTTAAAATCACCAACACTGTTTGGAATACTGCTTATTTACAAATATGGGGGATAGCCTATGGTTCTATGACCCTGTGAAGGGATTTAAAACTGCATTTCTAAAAGAAGAAACCCTAAAAGAGAGATTTGTCAACATTCTTGGTCCTTTACAAGTAATAAGGTTCTAAAAATTAAATTGAAGAAGTGAAAAAAGTAGAGGACAAATAAGAGAACGATATAAAATTAAATTAAATTGAAGAAGTGAAAAAAGTAGAGGACAAATAAGAGAACGATATAAAATTAAAGTTCAGTGCTGGAAGGATCTCAGTGTACCCAAAACATGAGGTTGAAAGGAAAAAAGTGCTTAGCAGACAAGCTTTATGTATAAAAACAGGAAGATATCAGCTGGAAGAGAAAAACCTTGACAGAATTAGTAAGCAGAAGTAGTCTTATAAACCAGCATTCATTCTAAATAAAATGTTTTAAATGACAGTGGGGCATTTTTCAAGAATGCTTAAGCCACATAAATTTAACAAATCCCCCTCTCACTCTGCCTTGATTTAATGGCTGAATCATTGCTATGTATGTTTTCTAACCAATTATTAAATAATTCTGATTCTAATGCAGAGAGTCACAGATCTATAATACTTTCATGTAATTCCTTTGGTTAATGAGAAGATTCAAGGTTTAATATGTGCTCCCTGAAAGTGTGATTATGCCTTTGGCCTAATTAGTATTCTTTCTACCAAAAATATATCTATTCTTTTACAAATATAAAAGAATTTATAAAATTTCAAAATAAGAGTATGAAGCATGATTTCCTTTCTCAAGAAACTTATGTTGGAGAAAATCCACCTTCATCCCTATTCTTTGCTTCATTCCTGTCGTGCTTCCCACCACCTTCTTGTCCTGCCAGAATTGCCCAGCAGCCTTCCAAACTCATCTCCTTGCCCCTAGTTTTGCCCTTTCCAATATACTTTTCTGAATCTTAGCTGAAATGCAAATTGGGTTTCATTCTACTCTTCAAAATTTTCAGTAACTCCACAGTACTCTCAAGAATGAAGTTTATATTCCTTAATGAATCTTGAACAAGGTTCCTTCTTACTGTTTATCTTTTGCTACCCAAACTCTATCCATCTCTATATGCACCACTCTAGACCCAGTGAACTTCCTTTATTCAGCTTTCCTAATCGACCCCTCTCACTCTCTCTGGGCCTTTGCTCATGCTGGTTTCCTTGCTCAGAACTCTTGTCTCTACTGCCTCACACCCTCCCTGCAATTTTCTTGGAAGGCTTCTCTACTGATCCGCTAAACCCCAGCTCCTTCAGGAGGCCTATTCTGCACCACCACACTCCATGGCTGACTCTCCAGTGTTCTGTAGTTCTCCACCCAGATCGAGTCATTTGACACCACTCTGGTTTTTCAATGTGTGTATTAGCTTGTTCTTGAGAAAATTTAGAGTTAAGACTATTACTCAACTCATGACAGGTGCAAAAACCTCACTTTGATACAAACTGAGTTTACCAAAACATTGTTAGAGGAACAAAAATGTTCCAGAATTACTTCTACTTCTTGGATTAGCTGCCAGAATTCTAAGCAGAAGAAATAAAATGTTTAAACAGCAGACTTTGTAAAATAGCTGCTAGCCTATAATGGTGAGCTGTGGTGTAAATATCAAAAGCATGAGTCCTTTCCAATCACTGTTCCATGCTCAGCATGTCCCCTCTTTAGCAGATGTTTACTCTGTACATTTAACATGCCTAGCACAAAGGGTTCATTAGGAGAAGCACCTTTAGGACATCTGGCTTACTCACAAAGTGAAATTTTTGGAAAATAAAAACTTTCTATTGAATGATTTAGAACAAAACATTTCCAGAAGTGAAATCTACACAATGATATTTGTAGGTTGATACATTTGTTGGAATTCTTTGTTACTGTAGATTTATTTGGAGGCAGCTTTTTTTATGTTGCAAAATAGAGTGACAAATTCACAGTACTGCTCCATCAGAAAGAGCAGAAATTAGTACTCTTTGAAGAACTTAAGTCATTCTTTTTGGAGACCATAAAGCAGTCTTGACATTTAATGACTTGAAGGTCCTGGGTAAACCACTGAATTAGAATATGTTAAAATCATTTTTCTTTTTATGTAAGGCAGCATCAAAATGAACAGAAATTTTCTGGGGGGGAAAGGAATCATTATGTGAAATTTCCTATACAATTTCAGCATGTTTGTTCAACAAGTATCTATCAAGCACTACATATCAAACGCTACCATATATATTTAGTTTGCAGCTTTAATTTGCATTTAATTTTTGAAAACCATTTTTGGGTTAGCTAAATGTGTGCTTTCCCCTTGCCTCCATTGAACAAGTAGGTAAGCATTCTCCATTTTCCAAATGACATAATTTTAATGTCACAAACAAGGTTATCCCCTACTAGACAACTAACCCCACTGTTTTATTCCTTCCTGAAAATAAAATCTGCAGCTCAACTCTTCTTGAACCAGAATCATTATTTTCACGTGCTTCTCTCATTATGTAACAAGCTCTATAGCCCACAACCTCCTACGTTAAGCCCATTTAGTTTCCGAGTTATTCATCTGCGATCAGTTCACCTTGGAGGGTATGTGCTATTGCTGCCCATTGGATGATTTCCTGGGTTTATTTTTGCCTGTTTGTTTGTTTGTGGCTGAGTGGGCATTTGATTACACTGTTTGTTTTTGTGGCTAATCCTCAGGGGAAGGGAGCTTGGAAGCCTTTTCTTCTGTGTTTGTATTAACCCCAAATTGCTTGTGTCTTTGGCAATTTAAAAGAGCAGTGTGTGAAAACATGTAACATTTATCTCCTCTGAAGAAAAATAAAAGGTAACCATTTTAACCTGCTTCTTTTAAAATGAGTTTGAGCTACAAGAGTAACTCGGTTTTCTCTGAGACATTGTAACTTCACCCCCGAGACTGAGACTTATTTTCACTGAGTCCTGGTTCTGTGTCTGTCAGTATTTGATTTAAACTCCACTTGTTTCTTTCTGCCAAAACGTTCCAATTTGTTTGTTTTGACCTGAGCGTGTAAGCTTTTGAAAACACAAGGGGAACATGCAAAAAGAGATCAAATTCAGGAGTTGATTATTTTTAAGCACTGGAGCCATGGAAGGAAACAGAGTACACAGGACTTGGGAGATCTGCGCTCCGGATCCAAAAGCGTCATCTGTGTTCCTTTGGGACCTGTATTTTCTCAAATTCCTCGTCAGAGTCCAGAGTCCTAAAAGATTCTTTCTTTAGGACCCAGGGCGCTTATGAGGGAACATTAGAAATTTCACATTCTCTCCTTGGTTAGAGCGAGTTCAGCGCCTGCTGCCAGGGCTTGCATCACACTTTCAGCACCGCTCACCAGCGGTCTCCCGTTGCCCACGGGCGGTGCACGCCTGCGCGCGCGGCCTGCTCGGCCTGGGGCGGCATCACTGGGGTGGGACAAGGGCAAGTTCGATCGTTTGTGCAAGAAGCGAACGCGACTCCCGGGGGGTCAGGTCGGCCCGGAGGGCGGCTGCGCTCGGGGCATCGGTGAAGGACCGACGACGTGCCGCCCGCCCGGGCCCGGGAATTGGCTCTCCGGGGAAGCTCCGAGCGTCAGTCGGCCCGCAACGCCCGCCCCTCCGCGCTGAGGGGGCGGGGCTCCG
Organism: Phataginus tricuspis; assembly: GCA_029783875.1. Lineage (NCBI taxonomy): Eukaryota > Metazoa > Chordata > Mammalia > Pholidota > Manidae > Phataginus > Phataginus tricuspis. The sequence continues at coordinate 24,169,770 of JAQQAC010021848.1, read as the reverse complement.
CGGCGCCGCGGGCTCCCATTGGCGCCCGTCCGGGCGGCGGCGTGACGGCGGGGGCGGGGCCGCGGCCTGTTTGTTCGTGCCGCGTCGCCCCCGCGTCCGCGCTGCTTGAGGCGCTGCAGCCCAGAGCCCGGCGGCCGCTCCGTGCTCGCTGCCTCAGCGCCGCCGCCGCCGTATCGCCGCCCGGTCCGCAGCCGTCTGCGCGCAGACATGCGCCTGGCCGCCGCCGCGAACGAGGCGTACACGGCCTCGCTGGCCGTCTCGGACCTGCTGGGCTGCCGGCAGTGCGGCGGGGGCCGCGCGCGGGACGAGGTACCGCGCGAGGGGCCGGGCGGGCGGGCGGCCTGGGCGGCGCGGAGGGCGCGTCGCCTCCTGCTGCGCCCCGGCGGGGCCGCCCTCAGGTGGAGGGGCCCGGGGCGGGCGGCCGACGCTGCCGCGGTCCTTCCGGCGGCGCCTGCGCGCGGCCCGCGGCCCGGCCTGCGGCTCCGTCCCTCCGCGTCGGGCCCGGCAGGTCCCGGGGCGCCTGCAAGGACGGCTTATGTTTGTTAAACGCCCCGTCGCAGCCGAACTGGCCTCAGGAAAGAGCTGCTAGATCGTAACATTTTATATTTTCCTATGCGGTGGCGGACAGGCCGCCGTTTGAAGGTGCCTAACGCGACCTTAACTAAAATTGGAATCTTTAGAAAGCTTTTATTCCCAAGGTGGCCGGGGAGCAAGTGGAGGAAAAGTAATTAAAATTTGGATCGAAATCGGGATGTTGTAAGAATGGCCTCAGTTCAAAGAAATCTAATTTCTCGGCAGCCCTTCGCACCCCGACGACTCGGTGTTCCTATTTACGTGTGTATATTTTGGAAAGGGAGCCAGCCTTGCGAGTGCACCACGTATATTAATATAAACTTAAATGAAGACGCTTTTTCATGAAAGTGTTGCCGAACACCAAACACGTTTGTAGATTTAAACATTCATGAGTAAATAATATGTTCCGTGTTTATAATACAGCAACCTAAAAAAAAATCTGTTGTAAACTGTTGCTTTGGGAAGTTAACCTAAGAGAGAAAACAGTGTGAAAGTGTTGAAATGGCATTTACAGTTTCTGTCTGCAGGCCGTAACAGATCTTTTCTCATTTTGAGTACAAGTGAGCCCCATTGTGCCTGAAAAGATCGGTAGTTTCTGGTGGTGTATTTGTGCAGAATCCTGGTTCTTGCCCAGATCTGAAATCTTTAAGGATAGCTATGTAAACTGGAAGGCGAGGACATGCAGACTGGCTCGCATGTCGATTCCAGTGCCTATGGGGTTGTGTTTAGGAAACCAGGTAGCTTTGTAGTTGTATTTTATTTTTAACACATCCAACATATGGGAAAATAAATCAGTAAGTAATGCTTTATAGGGAAGCCATTCACTTTACAAAAGAATTCATCATGTGACTTTCAATTTTCAATCTTCTTTCCTGGTGCTTTTACATTGAACACTTTCCAGGAATGGAACTCCTGACTAAAGCCGAGGGCACAAATCCAGCCTAAGTGAGCCTTACATACCCAATACTTCGAAGTCAGTAAGTTTTTATTTTTCTAGAATATAGTTCATAGAAGACCAAATACTGGGAAAAGAGGTACCTGAACTTTCACTATTTTCAAATTCCCTAATGGGGTTAATAACAATTTTAAAAGAAGCACTAGTAATTTTGTTTTAGTAGGACTATATCAATATAACAGTTGTAGATCTCTTCATCTCTAAAACTTTTGAATGTCAAAATGTTAGCACCCAGCTATAGGCTGTGATTCTCCTTAGGGAGAGTGGGATGGGAAATTAAGCGTTTTCCACAATTTATCTTTGCCATGTTGAAATGTGTTTCCAAAAGCACATACTGGTTTTGTAATTCTTTTTAAGTCAAAATATCAATGTTGTGGTTATCAGTATTAAAATATCTGGACAGTTTTTTTAATGCACCAAGTGCAGTAAGAAAAATTGAATGATTCAAACAATCTGATTATTTTTACTTATCAACTAGTTTTGCAAGTAGGTAGACACCAAAAGCCAACAAAGGCTTTCGTTTTGCATTTGTAGCAAGTTGTTAAGTCAGATATTGATATAAATTAATAAATGTGCCTTTAACATTTGAAAAATATGATTAGAACAGTACTTTGAGTGCACAAACACTGATTCATACAGTGATACAATACATAGTCTTTCTGTGATACTGTCAACATTTGCTAAGAATTTTCCTCTTGTGAAAATTGTTAGTGTTACTAAGGGAGAAACATTGTGTCAGAGATTTGCAGCCGTGGGAGCAGAGGCTGTCGCTCTCCCTTTCAAAGATGCTGATTAAGGAGGATTGTTGAAAGGAGAGCGCTGCTAGTTCCCATCTAAGTTTTTCCAGCCACACCTTCATCAAGAGCCTGTGAGGGTAGGTGCTGTGATTAGCATCTACATCTGCTTTTTAAACAAGGCCGTTTGCTGTTGGCAGTTCTGACTCCTAGAATCTGGACTGGTCAGAATTTGTTCAAACTCTGCAATACAGTTTCTTACAGCTACAGATGAATGCGCAACTGAAGTAACCTTTTGGAAGTCATGAAATGCATTTAGTTTGGCTTCACCCCACTGAAGACCTGGCAGTGCCTTTTTTGATCAAAACCTGCTAGAGTAGTATCTAATTTGTCATGTGACTGGGACAAAAGCCTTTCAAAAATTTTTCCAAAAAATTGAAACCTTTTAGAAACCAAGAATACTGTTGCATAATAACAGAGGTATCTAAAAGGTAGATATACTGATACCTTGAAGGTATCAGTAACGCTTAAGGAGGCTCAAAAGAGTGATACTTAAGAACAACTCCAGAACTGGATCTCCGGGATTCACCTCGCATCTCCTCTATCACTAATCCCGACCGAGCTACAGTAGTTGAGTTCAAATTGTATATATATATAATTTATTAAATATTCACCTTAATTATATATATATATATATTTTTTTTTCTGTATAGGATAGATTGGAATGCAATCTCACAGTTCATCAAGAGCACCCCAGATCATGTCTTCTCTTGTGCATAAGATTAAGTAGAAAAGATCACACTATGGTCTTTATCCCTCTCATGTACCTAGTCCATTAAGAAACAGAACAAAAGACCGCTTTTGAGTCTAGCCTTCAATACAGAATAAGTTGATGTGAGCCTGGAGCAGCTATATTTCCCATTATAGTGGTCTTAGCCTACCGTTCTGTTTGAGAAAGACTTGATTTTTAAAAATCTGTCCATCTCCCACCCCTCCCCCAAATCTTTTCTTTCACTTCCTCTCTTTCCCCACTTACCATTTCCTTTTCTGCTTGTACGGAATGGCACAAACATCTCACAATTTCTTCAGCTTGCTGGAGTCCCAGTGTGAGCCAGGTAAAATCATTTTAGCGAGAACTGACCTTGGGTAAAATACAGGCATGCTTTGTTTTACTGCGCTTCATTTTATTGCGCTCGCAGATACTGAGCTTTTTACAAACTGAAGGTTTGCGGCAGCCCTGTGCCAAGCAAGCCTGTGGTGCCATTTTCCCAAGAGTCCAATGGCGCCATCTGCTCACTTTGTCACTCTGTGTTACATTTTGGTAATTCTCAACAATGTTTCAAACTTTTTTATCATTATATTTGCTACAGTGACCTATGACCCATGATAGCAACTTGCTGCAAGCTCAGACAATGGCTAGCATTTTTAGCAATAAGCTATTTTTTAATAAAGGTATGTATGTTGTGTTTTACACATAGTGCCATTGCACCCTTAATAGACTACAGTATGGTGTAAACATATCTTGATAATGCAGTGGGAAGCCAAAACATTCATTTGACTTGTTTTATTGCGATACTCACTTTTTTGCAGTGGTCTAGAACTGAACTCGTAGTATCTCTGAGGTCTGCCTGTAATGAAATTGGAGTCTTGAATGTCAGAAACTCCTTTCCATTTCTTTCCATCCTTCAGTTTTTCTATTCCTCTTTTCCTAGCTTCCTTGCCAGACTGTTGTCTCATCAAGGAATGAATGTGAATTATTAGCATAATAGGCCTGTAATTGGTTGCCAAGAATGTTTGCTTCTTCTTACCATCCTGTTTTAAAGCACAGAGTTTTTCACTCTAAAAGAATGTATTGCTAAAGGAACCCGGAAGGCAAGGAAGAGAGCAAAGAGTGATAGCAATATTGCTACTAAATTTGGCTACATGGATGAACTTTGAAAGACTTGAGAATTACATAAGACCACTGGGAAAGACCCTTACCATACATATAGGCAAATATTCCATTTCTGAAACATTAATAGCAACTTTATTTGAATTGTAAAGCTATTGTTTTATGGTAATTTGATATATGTACTGTGTAGTTGGTATAGAAACAAAACCAAAATAATATAATTTACCCTCTTAGCTTTGATGGCCATGTAGTATCAATCTGGTCTCATAAAAAAAGAAAAAGAAAAAAATATATATATATAACCCACATGCTTCTAATGTATTTGTAGGATGAAGTCCTGAAAATGGCATTAGGGTTTTTTTTTCCCCTCTCCTTACATAATATATACATAATATATACATAATATATACATATCATGCACTTTGCTCTTTTCCCCCCACAAAGTGTATCTTGAGGATCTTTTAAAGCCAAGCCATATAGAATTACTTCATTGTTTGTAAGGACTGCATGCTATTCCAGGCTATGGTCATACTAAACCTATTGAAATAGTTGATGAGCACTTAGGTTTTTTATATCTTATTAGTTGGCATTGGTTATCATTTTACATATATTTCACATATATGAGTATAGGTTAACATTTAGGATGGAGTTGTTGATTCAAAGGGTATGTGTCTTTAATTTTGATCAGTATTGCAAATTGCCCTCCCTAAAGGTTGTAGTCATTTATGCTCCTTACTCTTTATATATTTCTTTTTCCTCATACTTCAGAACACTCTCATCAGAAACATAAACAGTAAATGACTATTCATCCACCCCCTCTCCTCCACAGCCTATTATCAAACCTTTTGGTTTTAAGCAATCTTTTATATGAAAATTGGTATCTCAATGCAGTTTTATTGTGAGTGTTGATCATTTTTCAGCCATTTGTATTTCCTTTTCTTTGAATTGTCCACTCCTTTGTTCATTTTTCTGTCACGTTGTTGGGGTTTCTCTTATTGATGTGGGAGTCTTTGTGTATTAAAGAAATTTAGCCCTTTGTTGTTTGAGTTGCAAATACATTTCCCAGTAAGATTACTTTAGACTTTGTATTTTTTATTTTTCCCATGTGAAAGAAAGTCTTTATTTTTATGTCATCAAATGTATCAATCTTATGTTTTATGACTTCTGGGTTTTGTGGCATTCTTAGGCCTAACTCCTCCACTTCATGAGTGTTTTCTTCTAGTATTGTAATGTTTTTTGTTTTTATTAAACACTTAGCCCTGATTTATTGTGGAGTACAGTATGATTTAGGGCTCTAAGTTCACTTTTTTCTGAATTGTTATCCAGTTGTATCATGATCATTTGTTGAATAACCTATTTTCCCCCATTTGAAATGCCACTTTTTAATATACTGAAGTCCCAAGAATAGTGTCTCTTAGGTATAAAATGAAAAATCCCTTGAAGTAGGTTTTCCTAAAATGCATTTTGTTTAAATAAGATAGTAAAAAAAAAACTCAGAAGGGGTACATATTGATTGTAGCCTTAAAATTTTGCCTAATATATATTGTGTTTGAAATATATGTAACTGGATCTGAATTCAGCATAGGTGAATAGTCATTATTTTATATATATGGCTACATTTGTGCCAAGATGATGTATAAAATTGCAGGAATGTGGGTTTTTTTCTTGCATTTATTATAAGATATTAAAATTGAGACATATACATGACCAGACCAGTGAATTGAGTGCAGTATAAGTATGAACCAGGGCAAGAAATCACCTATCTCCAATACAAGATTATTTTAATTATAGAATATACACAATTATTTTGTAGATTTAGTTACAAATATATAGCTACATTGAATCTGAATCTTGAGTTTTCCTAATAAAGTCTCTTCAATTTTGTCCTGCCTGCTTAATGTTCGAAAATCCATTCTGCTCAAAAGATCTTCACTCACTTGGACTAGATTTCTTGAATTGCTGCCACATGTCCTCCCCTGTCTACTTCCCTGGCCCTTTTTTTTTCTTTAAAAGGAAAGCATCTGGTTTATATCATTAAGGAAGGACTTTTGGGGGCAGTAGGGAGAGGGTGCAAATAATATTTGTAAAAGAAAAGATTAATGTTTAGTTGTGTAAACTCTAGGATGAATTGTTTTTGGTTTTGTAGAGACTAATAGGACATGACGCCTAAAAAAAAAATGAGGTTGAATTATATTAAGTTTGTTTCTTTAAGTACCCTGAATGGGGGAGAAAGATGGAATTCTTAATAGGAGGTCATCAGTTTTTGTTAACCACACCCACACAAAGTATAGGATTCTAGATTCCAGGTCTAGGATTCTAGACTCACTATGTCAAAAGGCAGAAAAACCATTCATCTCTTATTAGTTTAGCTTCTCTAAAGTGTAAGTGAAGTTGATGACATCCTGTAAGTAAAAAACAAACTCACAAAATTATCTAAAATAGTTTTACTCAACCACAGAGAAAACATGCCCTGCAGTACTTTTGCTTTTGTGGATTTACATAATTACTTTTTATTTTTCATAATATTTCTTTTCTAATTGTGAAGTGTTATGGATGTAATAATAATTACACTTCTTTCAGTAAGATGTCTAGGTGGAGGTTTTCCTGCTTTTTAATTTCCTAACCAAGATGCACAGGGATTGATACTTGGGTTGGGTGTTGGATGTACAAACACATTGGTCATATTTTGCATCACTGACAGTCCACGGGGTTGGCTGTTATGTGCTGAACTTTCTGTTCTAGACTTTCTGCCAAGTACTTTATGCAAAACTCTGGTTTTAGTGAAACAGGTTCTATTGTTTTTAGTCAGAGTCATGTTATAAGCTGTTGTCAGCTCTGCAGTGCAAACAGAGCAGTCGGTATGTATACATGGCCATGAAAACCAGCCACCAAAATAAGCCTGTCTCTGTTCAGCTGTTTGTTTTTCCCTCCTATTCCTGTAGCCTCGTTTCATGTTGTTTACTGCCTCAGGCCTGAGATGGTGTCATTTTCTTTTCTAGGAACTTGGAATTAGAATTCCTCGACCACTAGGACACGGACCAAGCCGATTCATCCCAGAAAAAGAGGCATGTTGTTTGTGAAAGTACATAGTGCACTGTATGCTTTTAAGGAAAAGCTTTCATGATACACATCTGGGCATCTGAACAACTGTTGGTCAACACGTTTTACGCAGAGTTGATCACAGTTAATCACAGTGCTTTGGCAGTGAATCTATGGGGTTAGAAAGCTGTTATAGTCATAGGGATTTCTAGTATTTCATGATGCTTTTCTAGCACCCATATTTAATCAAGGAAATGTAAGACTTGTTTTTGACCAGTTGCTTATATTTAGATGTTCTTTCAGTGTGCCCATAGCTGAGTTACTTGGTCTTGATCATCTCCACAGGCTAGTGTCAGGGCGACATTGGATCTTTAATTCTAAGTATTATAGGCTCTTAGGCTGTTCTCAAAGGATTGTTTGCTGTTCCCCTTAGATTGTATGACATTGTTAAAGGAAAGGCATTGTTAAAAGGAAAGGCTTTAGTGTCTGTTTTCAAGCTCTGCAAATTTGATAATCTAAATCTGCTGCTTTATCTGGATTTTGGCCAAGTCTTAAAGCAGCCTAGCTAGTAGCCTTTAATGTTCAGCCTTTGTTGTTTATCCCCTACTGCATGGTATGTGACTGTTTATTCTAAATTGCTACCAGTTAAGTTAAATTCACAGAGTTATAACCTCTCTCTCAAGGCAGTTTAATCTGCTTCCAGATAACACTTAAATGAGACACATGCATATTTTCTTCCTTTAACACTGATTTATGATTTATGCAACCCTGGTTGTCTTCTTTCACAGATTCTCCAAGTGGGGAGTGAGGATGCACAGACGCACGCTTTATTTGCAGATTCTTTTGCTGCTTTGGGTCGTTTGGATAACATTACGTTAGTGATGGTTTTTCATCCACAGTATCTAGAAAGTTTCTTTAAAACTCAGCACTATCTGCTGCAGATGGACGGGCCGCTACCCCTGCATTATCGGCACTACATTGGGATAATGGTTTGTAAACGTTCTTTCTGCCTCCTTTGTTAATTTTTTTAAGAGATGGTTGATGCTTTAAGTGCAGGGATAAATACTAATATTCTGATGCTTAAGTGTACTCCCATTGGGTACTATCTGTTCTTCCTCGTTCTGAGTGAGTGTGCTCTCTAGCACAACAGAAAAAGGAGCATATTTACACACTGTTGAGAACCATTTTCCCTTTAAAAAGAGCATAAAGAACATAAGATCTATTCTCTATTATAAATAGCTCACATTGACATAAGTGATGCTACAATTGTATGATTTGTAAATATTATTCCATTATTTCATAGTTGGCACCTTCACTGAAATTTCTTCTTATTCTGAGGTTCTGAAATTTGGTATATAAATAAAATTTCTAAAGTTAAAATACTCTATCAGATGTTTTGTTTGTTCTTAGGATGTTGCTGAGGTTCTTCCTATGGTGTACGTGGATTTTTTAAATGTCTACATGAAAACTTCATTGCTGGGGTTAATAGAAAATTTGAAAACATACTAATCAAAGACTTAATTGGGTGTTTTTCCCATTATAAAGAAAAAGATTCATATTTCAAGATTTTAATAATGTGGTTGGGATGATCCTGTTGTTCTCTGTTAAGGCCGCAGCGAGACATCATTGCTCCTACTTGGTGAGCCTGCACGCCCGCGATTTCCTTCATGTCGGCGGGGACCCGGCCTGGCTTCATGGTCTGGAGAATGCGCCTCAGAAACTACAGAATTTAGGAGAACTCAACAAAGTGTTAGCCCATAGGCCTTGGCTTATTACCAAAGAGCACATTGAGGTAAGTAGTGAAGTAATACATCTAAGGTGTCATTTAAAAAAAATGTAAACTTTATTTTTTAGAGCAGTTTAGGCGATAACATCTAGCATTAGCCTGGTATAGTTGCTGTAACGGATGAACTGATATTGATATATTACTGTTTAGTCAGGGTTCACTGTGTGTTGTATGGTTCTGGGGGCTTTGACGAGTGCATTGGCATACACCCACCACTGCAGTACACACACAATAGTCACTGCTCTAAAAATCCTGTGCTCCCGCAGTCACCTTTCTCCACTTTCCCTGCAACTACTGATCTTTTCACAGTAGTTTTGCCTTTTCCAGAATGCCGTATTATTGGAATTATACAGAATGTAGCCTTTTCAGACTGGCTTCTTTACTTGTAGCATGCATTTAAGATTTCTCTGTGTGTTTTCATGGCTTGGCAGCTCATTTCTTTTTATTGCTGAATAATGCTCCAGTATATGGATGCACTAGTTTATTTATCCATTCACCTATTGAAAGGTATTTTGGTTACTTTACAGTTTTGGGCAGTTATGAATAAAGCTGCTACAAACATTCATACATAGGGTTTTTGGTGGACATAATTTTAGACTCAGGTAAATAGGAGTGTGATTGCTGGATCCTATGGTACGCCTATGTTTAGCTTTTTAAGAAACTGAAGCTGTCCTCCAAAGTGGGTGCACCAGTCTGCATTCCCACCAGCAATGGGTGAGCCTCCACAAGCTCAGCAGCATTTTGTGTTTTGCATGTTAGTCATTCTGATAGGTGTGAAGTGGCATCTTGTTGGACATTTTTAAAAAATACCATCTTAAACTAGTTATTTTTGGTTCTTCTTATTACTAGATAATAGAGTAAAAGTTGGTTGACATTCTCTAAACGTATCAACCATGCAGTAGAAGTGCTTAAAAATACAACATATTTTTGGTCTTGTCTATTTCATAGAACATTTTAGATATTGCTACATAATTGAAGCATCTTATTATCAGGAAGATAGAAGATTTGAATATGATTATTGCAATGTCGTATTTTCTAGTAATGCAAAAGTACACAAGATTATAAAATAGATAATAAAGCAGAAAGGACACAGGTTTGCAAGACTTTGAAGAATTACAGACTCTACCTTGGGCATAATTTTTAAAATAACTTGATGATTTAGGAATATTCAAAGTCAAATTATTTAAATCACTATCTTAAAAATTCCTTGAGGAATCCTGATAACAAAAACAGGCATATTTTATACAGTAGCTTCCACCTTAAACACACATTTACTATATTTGGTTTGAGAGTTTGAACTAACAACATAGTTAATGCTTTTCATAATCCAGCATCTAAAATATGACAACTGCTTTTTAAGCAAAATGCATTCTATTACATCTCTAAATCAGGATTTCAGGAAACCGAAATGATCATGAATGTATCACCATCTGATTATGTTAAGCTGTATTTGTGAATACATATTAATAAAAATTAGCAAATTCTACATATTCTTTGTGTCTTGAATTGTAATTTCAGTCTAGCTTTTTTATGGTGACTAATCTTGTTTTTAATAGATTAAACACCAGCTTGAACTATATCACCTGCAGCATACTCCAGTATAAGAACATGTTCCTTTTTTCCCTCAGGGACTTTTAAAAGCTGAAGAGCACAGCTGGTCCCTTGCGGAGCTGGTCCATGCAGTAGTCCTCCTCACCCACTATCACTCTCTTGCGTCATTCACATTTGGCTGTGGGGTCAGTCCAGAGATTCACTGTGATGGTGGCCACACGTTCAGACTGCCTTCTGTCGGGAACTACTGCATCTGTGACATTGCAAACGGCAATCACAGCGTGGATGAGATGCACGTCAACTCTGCAGGAAATGTTTCGGTAATTACCTGTTATTTGTTACAAGATCGTCATAAGACTAACCACATGAATTGCTTTTATATTATTTTTTCATTTGGCTTCTTAGAAAAGCCACCCTGTTAAATCCATGGAGATATTAGGCCCTATACCTGTTCATTCAGCAAGTACTCATTGACTGCCTCCAAATGCCCATCACTACTTAGTTCTAAGAGATATACAGAACCTGTAAGGTCCTCTAGGAGGTCACACTGTGGTAGTGTTAGGATCAGGAGCCATCGGCGTGGGCCCCGTCAGAGCCAGCTGGCACTGAGCTGCTATGACAGTGAGGTGAGGGGCCTGAGAACAGCGCTACGTGGCAGTGGGGACTTCTGATGCCAGCCACAGTCTTTTCTTCCCTTTTGCACAAAAGAAATAAGCTGGCTTCCTCATCGTTTATCTTTTAAATCTATAGATTTAATCAGCCATATCTGGAAATTTCACCTGTTAAAATTCTTTTTTATGTTTAACTTCACACACATATATATAAAAGTGAATACAAATTTATTAAAATGTTTTTCACCTCTATTCCTTCTCTTTGGCTTATTTTCTCAGTTTTGTTATTCCTTTGAAATGGATCAGAACAAGTAGAATTTTCTATATGAAATTTTATTTCTTGTACATAAGTCAAAATTCTTTTTGCTGTAGTGAAACTTTAAGGGGTTTCTTTTTTTGTGTCTAAAGAGAAAATACAGCTGTTTGAATACTTTGTACAGGTTCTCTCAGTTGTATTATTCCTTTGAAACAGATTTAGACAGGCTGAATTGCCTTTAACTTAAATATTTGACTGTGGGCAAGTTATCTAACCTGAGACTCCATTCTTTCATGTCTAAATAAAGGTCACACACATGGGGATTTGAGGTTTAAATGAAAGGTTAAAGACGTGGTACAGCTCTTGGCATCTCTCAGGCCCTAAATGAGAGGTAGTATTTACACATGGTGAGATTAGCGCCTGAAGGAAAGCCATTTGAAGGCCGATCACCGAGCTGTGCCTCCAAGGCCCGGCACCAGCAGTTGCGCCCTCTGCTGAGCCCCCTGATTCCCAGAGTGGGCCAGAGCATTTACCCAGCTGAGGGGGCAGGACTCGGCAGAAGGGAGGCTTATGAGCTGCTAGACGCTTGAGGCTAGATTGCCCTGTCTTTCAGTTTAGTACAAAGCTGAAGGAAGGTGCTTCACTTATGCTCTGAAGGAAAGAGTAGAGGTCTTTGTGAGAATAATTAGGGTGGTGAGATTGGAGGTAGCGTGTAAGCTGACACCTGAAGGACCAACAGAAGTTAGCCAGGAAAAAGTGGACGAGTAGGGGGAAAGAAGAACATTCCTAGCAAATGAAATTTGTATCATAAACAATACTAATTTTGTATTTGAACATTGCTATTTAAAGTTTTAAGACTTCTTACATTTTCTATTTTATAAGCTATAAATTCTGTAGATTTGACCCTACTTTCACAGTAAGGATACAGCAGGGTAGAGAAGTATAAAGTGCTTGGCTAGTCCTCAGTCCTCATGTGTCAGACCTGTCGCTCCACATGTGTGTCTGCTGTAGTCAGACCAGCAAGTGACAGCTGCCAGCCCCATTTGCAGAGGTCAGGTGGACAACTCTGGCCCTGTAAGGACATTTTTAGCTGGCAGATTGGGTAGAGCTGATTCCTGTAATTGAAAGATGATGGGCATATGTTGACAATTTGCCCAATGCAGTCAGCTGGTGCAAAACTACTTATACTTTGCATATCTGACTTAACTGATTAAGTAGAAGCTAATTTAAGATACTCAGTTCTGTTTTAAATTAAAACTTAGCAGTGACAATAATGGCATTATTACTAATTTATACAGTAAGAATATTAGAATGTGTTCTTGAAATAGTTTTTCTCATATTGTAAAATCTGCATATCCATATATGTAATAGGCCAAATAATTCAGTTTTTGATTAATTCATGCACATTAAAATTCTAAGATCTATTTCTTATATGTTCTGTTAAGATACAAATTCTTATGAAACAGATTTAATAAAATAAAACGTGGGAAATCCACTCTTCGTCTGACATGTAATGTTAGTTGTATTTTCTCTCCAGGTGAGCGATTCCTTTCTTGAGGTCGAAGCCCTCATGGAGAAGATGAGGCACTTACAGGAATGTCGAGACGAGGAAGCAGCAAGTCAAGAAGAGATGGCCTCACGTTTTGAAATAGAGAAGAGAGAGAGCATGTTGGTCTTCTCCTCGGGTAAGAACAGTCATTACCTAGTCAATAAAGTTTCTGCTGCTTCCAAAAAAGAGCCCAACTTTTTTACTGAGAGAATGAAAAGCTTTAAAATATCAGTCCAAATAGGGTTGTCTTCTTAAGAGAGACTATTGCATAGGTATTCCTACTTACGAAGCAGGCAGCCTAGAGGAGGAGGTTACAGTGAAAACAGCACTAAACTGAGAGGACATCTGATTTGGGTTCTGGCACCAACATCACCACTGATGAGCTTCCTGAGTGCGAGTCCCTTGACCTTGAGGCCCCTTTGTTCTCGTCTGTGAGGGAATGGGGCCCATAAAGCCCCATAAAGCCCCGGGGCTGCTGCCAGCCTTGCGACTCTGGTTTGTGAAAAGGACACAATTAACAACCACTGATCCTCTATGCCTGGCTTTTATGCAGGCTGCAGGATTTAACACATAAACCAGGTAATTTAAGGGAAAAAATGTGTCTCAAAATGTATTTTGACAATAATAGAGTGGGAGAAAGTATGTGTGTTAAAAGCAGTTTCTTAGTAGCAAAGAAAAAAAATCAAATTTTATAAATGAAGGTTGGATGTTAGCTTGTTTTCTCCTAGGAAAAGTTTTTGTTTTTGTTTATTTGAAACTAACATCTCAACTCCTGAACATGAAAATAATCCAAAAAGGCTTAGAGCAGTGCAGGAAACAGTGTAAAATTGATGAGGCACCACACCTCTTCGTTCACCAGTCTAGAATTGTTTCTAGGACCTTTGAGCTATTAGAGAAGTCATATTTTATACTGTATGACATTAATACTCAGCCAAAAATAGCCCCCATGCTAAAGTTTAGAGCACAGCTGATTTGTTATCATAAAGATTATCCAAAAGGCATTCACCCTTTGGGTATATTCTTTCAAGCAGAACTCATATCTGTACATTGAAGTGGAGACAAGATGGGGAGAGAGTCTATGAAAAAGGAATGAAAAGCATAGAAAATTCAGCCATGAGTACTTTTAATATAACAAAGTCTATTGTTATTACATTGATACTGGTAATTCAGTGTCAGAGACAGGGTTATCCTGCTTTTACTTGTTATCGGTAGAATTAATTTTAACTAGTATCCTGTTTTTGAAAAGCTTTTAGTGGCTTTTTTTTT
>JAQQAC010021848.1:24097732-24155059 GCA_029783875.1 Phataginus tricuspis | reverse complement strand
GGTGAGATAGAGGGGGAAAGATGTTTTAAATTACTCCTAGGGAGAGGACACTTGGTTTCCTTTTTAATTTGGGTTTGTGTTTAGAAAACAGAAAATAATGACATCACATTCCAGTTCCCTTTAAAATATGAACTGAATGTTATTTGAAGCAGTGAGAATTTTTGAGGGTTTCAAATTTAAACCTTGAGAGGATTCATATAAATACTACTACAAGATTATTTAACATCCATCTCTGAGTGAATAAAATTAGTGATATATGGAGTAGAATTGTTTGTAGACCCAGTTTCTTCAGCTCCAAAATCATTAACTTTAAAATACACAGAACTACCCCAGTGTAGTTGTATATATATTGAGTCCATGGAAATTTAGGGCCCTGGAAGTCCTTCGGAATACCAGGCTTCTGTTTCTGCCGGCAGAAGGCGCCGTGCTGAGTGCTCTGCAAGCATATCTCACGAGCACCAGGATCTGTGTCTTCTGGTTACAGAATAAAAGTTGAGGATCATCAGTTAGCAAATACTCAGCGCTCTGGTTTTGTAGACTGCTTTTAATCTATCATTAGTAATACACTGAAGTTTAAATGTATTTCTTAAATAATCTATTGTACAAATAATTTAGATATATATTCAGATGAATTGATATTCCCAACTTGCTCAATTATTGTGAGAAGCCAATGTTAATTACTAACTGTCTTACCAGAATTATGAAAATATTTAAGGACTGTAAGATTTTGTTTCTTTGGTCAAAGAACTAAGATATTAGGGGACAAAATATTTCTACATAACAGGGAAATTGTGTCATGAAATAGACTAGAACTTGAAGAGATCATATGAGCTGGAAATTTTATGGAGGGAGATTAGGATCTGGGAGATGTAAATGGTCCAAAAGTGTGGCATTGAAGCCAGAGGAGACCGTAGACAGTAAATGAACTTAGGTTGAGGGACAGAGGGCTTGTTAAGAGCTTCAAGCAAAGGATTTCTAGTGGGAAGTTAGTTTTAAATTGGTGAGGTTTGTAGGTTTTACCTAGAGTGGTGGCATAGTATCAGTGAGGTATTTTAGGAAAATAAATACGGGACATACAAGTGGGGGTGGGCTTAAGTTTTGTCTAGATGGAGAGAAAGGAAGCAGGGAGATTTAATGTAGGAAAACTAATTAGGAGACACAGTTAATAGGACCAAGAGTCAGAGGAGGACAGGAGAAAACGAATGAGTGACGGATATGTTGAGTTAAAAATTTACAAAATTTGAGGAGCATTTAAACAGCTGCAGCAATGGAAGAGGAGAAAGGACTCTGGAGGTGGGGAGACAGAGAAAGCAAGCTGAGAATGGGAGGACGGTGTGTAAGGGGAAAAGATTCCACTGGTTTTTAAACTCAGTCACTGAACAACCTTTTGGGTGCTGCAGTATGGAAACTGAGAACAGACTGGGGTGCCAGGGTGCCGGAAAGGCAGCGGACTCCCACTGCCAGGCATCTCACCACGCTGCCCAGCTGTAAAACAGAACTCTACCTGGCCGCTTGTTAATTCTTCACGCCTGTCCTGTTCTGTACTTAGGACTATTGCTGGGAAGACCATGGTTACTCTTTGGTAAATCGCCTTTATCCAGATGTGGGACAGCTGATTGATGAAAAGTTTCACATTGCTTATGACCTTACTTACAATACAATGGCGACGCACAAAGATGTTGACACCTCGATGCTCAGACGGGCTATTTGGAACTATATTCACTGCATGTTTGGAATAAGGTTAGTTTGGTTTCTTATACTCAGAGTTATTTTTCCTTCAGCTGCTTGGAACACACACAGACACACATATATGTATATTCAAAATCATCCCCCGCTCCAGTGGCTCATTGTTATGCTGGTTATGCTTCAGAACCAGTTCACTGCAGGACGGTTTCCTCTCTCCTAGCTGGGCAGGAGGGAGAGTCAGGGCCATTGACAGGTGCCTCCAGGGAGGGGAGGGCAAGCAAGCTGGACCGGAGCATAGAGGGAAAGAGGCAGGCTTTGTCACCAGACATCTCTGGTATCGTCTTTTATCTCCTGACGTGCTCGTATTTCTGCCTTCTTGGACCTTAGCACCATTACAGCGCCTTCCTGGCTGTCCTCAGGCTGCTTCTGAAGAGCACCTGCCCCCGTGGTACTACACCAGAGCACAGCTTTCATGTCCTGTGAGGTACAGAGGACATGCCGCCATCATATGCCACCTTCTGATGTACCCACACAGACTTCATGCTACATTTTTTTCTGATTATTTTAGCTGTAAAGTCAGGCCTGCTTTTGCTGCTCATTTTATCAGTGGCCAGACTGTTGACTTTAGCCACCTGAGTGACTAGGACCAGCTTTGCTCTCTTCCGCTGCACACGAGTGTCAGGCTCACTGCAGAGTGTTCTGGAAACCATCGCCCAGCGGGGCGAAAACTGGTACCTGTGGCCATCCTGGCTTAAAGCACAGCAGCCCCAGTGCTGACACTGTGAGGCCATCTGCAGACCATGCTTCCCTCTGGGACAGCCCTCCTACCCGATTTTTTTCTTATCTGACCCCAGAAACTCCTGGAAACATGAGAAAAATGATTCTTTATTTTTATTTGCACAAGTGGATTACAGTTTATTTCTGTATCATGTAATAGTTTCAACGGTAAATATTGTCTGATTAACTTGTTAATTTCTTTATTCCAGCAGCACTCAAACTGTTTCTAGAATCTGTTCCTCAGTGTGGATGCTGACTCATGGTTGAGAGCATGCACTGCTGCTGGGGCTGGAGACTCCCTGTCTGTCTCCTTACCTGCTCTGGTCCTGCCTCTGTATACTCACCCTACCCCCCCACTGGCCCCCCAATTAAACATTGTAAAGCTGTTTATCTTGGGGGGCGGCTGCCTACACAAAGAGAAGAACACCGCATTACTGTTGATGTCCATATTTCATAAGAACAACAGATACATGCTGAAGATACACTCATTCTCACTGTGTTTTCTAACAGATACGATGACTATGACTACGGGGAAATTAACCAACTTTTGGATCGTAGCTTTAAAGTTTATATCAAAACTGTTGTTTGCACTCCTGAAAAGGTTACCAAAAGAATGTATGATAGCTTCTGGAGGCAGTTCAAGCACTCTGAGAAGGTACGTCCCTGTTGCGGCTCGTCGGCTCCGTGACTTAGCAGTGACTTTCAGTTGCCTTTGCCTGACAGCTCTTGAGCCCTTTCCATCACCTCTACCCACCCAGAGAACATTCCAGGGCAGCTGTCTCAGACCCCTAGGAAGGGCACCGCATTCATGGTGCTGAAGAGTAAAGACGGAGGACGGGTGGCTGGCCCATCTCCAGAAATGTGGCATGCCTGACACTGGTTAGGGGCGCTCATGAAATCCTTACAGATGGAAATGCCTGGTCTTTGAACCATCTTTGTAGAAATTATTAAATGATGATTTGGCAGGGGAAGTTGGCATTCTAATGCAGCGTCGAGATTTTCTGAAATAAATTTCCAAAAAGAGATGTGATCAGATACAAGCTGAAAACATCTATCCAAAAAGAACATCAGATAGCTTTTGTTTTGAGAAACTGATGTTCTGTTCAGCAAACCCAAGATTTCTGAGTTACTCAGTGGCACAGAGAAAATGTACATCCTTTCGTTGCTTATTAGATGCTCTGAAAAACTGAAGGCTTATAACACTACCTTAAACGATGTTGTTTTATATTCAGGTTCACGTTAATCTGCTTCTTATAGAAGCTAGGATGCAAGCAGAACTCCTTTACGCTCTGAGAGCCATTACCCGCTATATGACCTGATGCCTCTCCTCCATTACCGTGATGGAACCATCAGCAGACGTGCTCTACAAGGGGAAGGTACTAGGCCCCAGGACCAATGGTAGATCAGAGAATCCAGACACCCATGTGCCATGATTCCTTTAGTTTCTGCTCTCTTACTGTGGAAAGGCCACTGCTGGCACGAGCAGTGTGTGCGTGGCGGCTTCCTGTTTAGGGCTGTGAAGACCGGCTGTCGTTCACAGTGTTTTGCTTTTTGACAGTACAAGCAGCTGCATAACTGTTTTAATACAGCAGCTAGTAACTCCAAATCTCGTTGCTTTTATGTCAAATAAGAACATGAATTGGAGCATGCAGAGAATGGGATTTGGAAAATGACATAAGCTTTTATATATAAGGAATTTTAGATCTTGGTGCTGCTATTCTTGCTGGTGGAGTGAGAGAGTGGCTGCTCCAGTTAAGCTGTTAGTAATAAAAGTGAACACTGCTATTGTCTGAGCCTACATACATCATTTGTGTGGTTTCGAATTAAACTTGCATATGTGTTCATTTTTTTTGCATCTAAAAACAATTCTTACAGCTCAGCAAAGACCATTTTGATGGTAAAGTTCATTTCTTTCATTATAGTTTTTTAAAATTCAGAACTATTGATGACATTACAGTGGTATCTTAAAGATTTTCTTCAAAAAGCAATCTTAAATGAAAGTGTGTAAATTATAAGAAAAGCTGGCTATCTTTGGATATGCTGTTTCCCAAAGTTCTCTGACACTGAGGGTAGCTGTCTTGTGCAGTATTTTTCTTTCTAGCACCAAAGCTGTGGGAAATGTTGCTGTAGGCTGCTGACTGCTGCACAGTCTGGTGCATTCTGCCCACCTCGTGGTCCCACTTTATAGGTTATGCAGCTCCTTAAATAATAAAGCTGGAAGATATTTTTAAGTCAGGTTATCAAATTTGATTTACAAAAATGCTAACTTTGAAATGTAAACAGGTTTGAAAAATGTATTAAGTACTTTGTATTCTGGAAGTGTGATTTGCTTTTGAAGTCTGTCAGTATTATTGGTATTTTTCAGTAAAGGATAATTTTTCTCCAGTTTTTTGTGCTATGTCAATCCTTCACAATCAGTAATAATTCTGAGCTTGTTTACCTTTATAAGCCAAGTAGATTCATAAGTAACATAATCAGATGAGAAACTGCTATTAAATGGCAAACCCTTGAAGTCATTTTGAAGGATTCAAAGAGTGGGCCTGCGTGGTCTCCTCCCAGACTTCTTTCTTGGAAATGACTGGTGTGGCCCCATGCCTTGTTCCTTTTGAACTGATATGTTTTACAGTTCAAATAGCCTTATTAGAAACAAGGGCTAATTAGGGGGCAACTATAGAACAAAAAAACTAGAAATAGCTCTAAATTTAATCAAAGCTGTTGCAGTAACTCAGAAGAACATTTATTGAGTTCAGTCTAGTTCCAACAAATTTACAATGTGGGGGTAGGGAGCTGAGTGGAGGCGGCACCTGACTTCAAGGATACAGCGAGAAGACCAGACACTTTGGCTGGAAAGCCTCGTCACGTGCCTGAGTCCGTTGCCAGCTTGCGCACAGTAAGAGCTACGTGGTCCTGCCCGCAGGATCGCCGCATGCGTCTGCCCTTTTCTGTCTGCTGCCATCACACGGCGGTGGGCGAGCCCAGAGTCTGGCTGCGCTGGATACAGTCGGGTTCCGCTCGCTGCGCTCCTTTGTCCTCTGTGCTTCTTCTGAAAACGCAGAGCTTCTAACAGGTTCTGGCCGTGACTAGGGTGGTCACAAAACAAGATGAGCTGAAGGCATTGTCTTAATCTGCTGACCTTTCAATTACTTCTTAGAAATCACAAGCTGAAATGAAAATTTTAACGAGTAAAAATGGTGCTTATACCTAAAGCAATAAAGGCAAGCCTGTGATACAGAGTTGATGTTTCAACACCTCCCATTCAACAGGTGTTTCCTGTTACTCAGAATGTTTTCTCAAAACTAAAATAGCTTCAAAGATTATAGTAACATCACAGATCCTAACAGTTTACAAAACAGTGGGTGAAGGTAGAATACTCTATGGAATCACAAAACCCTCCTCCACAAGAGGAAAGTTTTTTCTTAATCATAAGAAGATTTCTGGTTAATATTTCCAGGATTCAAAGTTTAAAATCTGTTTTTTTGGTAAGAGTTGGGGAACTTTTTTAAGGCCAAACTTTATTCAGTATTACTATAAGAATGAGATTAAATTCCAAACACTTAGGTATTTTTACCAGTTATTAAACTTCATATAAACAGTGATATTTTTAACTTAAAATTCATTTAAAAGCTGAGATTTTCATTCATCTAATGGTCTATTTCAGATTGGTTTTGATAACAGAGCATTGGTAGGTAAGTAGATAAAACTTGTTGGATAAGCATGTTTTCCATCATTAAGATACTCAGTTTATTAGCACATTTGTGACTAGTGAATGTCAAGGGACAGCACAAGGCAGGAGAATGAGGAGGGACATCACCCGTGAAGCTCCAGGTCTTTGTTCCTCAGGGAGACACTGAGAATATAAGAGCCAAAATACCTTTGTGAGATCTCCAGAAACCAACTGGAAAGCTGCAGCACCCAGGCAAACACAAAGCCAGCAGGAGGCTACACCAAAACACGCAGGAAGGTCTGCTGGCCCCAGCCCTTCCCCAGCCAGCACAGCACGACACAATTGAGAGGAAACTCCCAATTACTGTTCCTCCCTCAGGACAGAAAGGAAAAAGGGGGAACCTGTGTTCAACATTTCAGCTTGTCTGGTGGTTACCTGGACTAGATTCTTTCTCACCAGACTTGAAATACTAGTGGGAGTGGTGGCATAGTTTGGATGCTGGTTGGAAGCCACTCAAAACAGAAGTGAGAACAGAGGTACATTTGAGCATCAAAGAGTCTATAATTCTGCAGGTAGGTACAGGGGATGCAAGAGAGTACAGAGTGCAATACAGTGGAGACCACAATGAAGCTCCTGAGAAAAAGCAGGAGCAAGCCTCTTGAGGTAATTAAGATGGTTAAAAGTATCTGTATACCCTGGAATAAAAGCACACACACACACACAAGTCCAGAGAAGGTTTGAGAGGTCCCAGAACCTCTGGCAAGGCTGACTGGCAAAGTCAGTCTGTAAAGACTGGAAGAAGTGGTTATTTTTCAAATGCCCAAACCTCAAGAAAATTTCCAAGGCATATAAAAAAAACAGGAAAACATAGCCCAATCTAAGAAGCAAATCTCTAGAGACCTACCCTAAAAGAAAAGGAGATCTCTGAATCACCTGACAAGAATTTAAAACAATTGTCTTAAAGATACTCAATGAAAAGAGAATAAAAAATCAGGAAAAAGATTAATAAAATGAGAATACTTCAATAAAAGAGAAACTTTAAATAAAGAACCAAATTCTGGAGCTGAGGAATATGATAACTGAATTGAAAAATTCAGAGTTTGGCAGGAGATC
Source organism: Phataginus tricuspis (assembly GCA_029783875.1). Classification (NCBI taxonomy): domain Eukaryota; kingdom Metazoa; phylum Chordata; class Mammalia; order Pholidota; family Manidae; genus Phataginus; species Phataginus tricuspis. The sequence continues at coordinate 24,147,819 of JAQQAC010021848.1, read as the reverse complement.
TGATCAGACAGGAGAACAAACCAACAATCTTGAAGACAGGGTATTTGATATTACCACGTCAGAGGGACAAAAAAAATGAAGAAAAGTGAAAGCCTAAGGGACTTACAGGGCACCATCAAGCAGGCCAATATACATGTTACAGAAGAGAGAGAAAAACGGGCAGAGAATTTATTTAAAGGTAATGGATAGAAACTTGGGAAATTTGAGGAAAGATATAGGCATACTAATTCAAGCTCAATAAACTGCAAGAAGGATAAATCCAAAGAAACCACATTGAGACAGACTGTAATCAAACTGATAAAAATCAAAGAAAAAGAATCCTGAAAGTAATTTGTCATGTACAAGGGAGCTTCTGTGCGATTATCAGCCAGTTTTTCAGCAGAAGCCTTGCCAGATGGCAAGAGACTATATTCAAAATGCTGAAAGGAAAAAACAACCAAGAATACACTATTCAGCAAAACTTTTCTTTAAAAAAATGGAGAAATTAGAACTTTCCCAGGATGTATCTGAGGGAGTTTACCACCACCAGACCTGCCCTACAAGAAATGTTTAAAAGACGTCTAAGTTGAAACAAAAGGATGCTACAGACTAATGCAAGGCCATATGAAAATACAATTCTCTACTACTGGTAAATATGTGGACAAACAGAAACCTTAGTTTCTACAGAAATACAGTATTGCTGTAATTTTGGTACTTAAATCCACTTTTCGTTCTTGTATAGAATTTGAAAGATAAAAGCAAGAAAAACCACTATAATCTATGTTAGCGGTACAAAATTTATAGATATAATTTGTGACATCAATAACCACGAAGTGGAGGGTGGACAGGGCTGTGAAGGCGTGGAATTTTGTATTAAATTTAAGTTGTTACCAGTTTAAAACATTATTATAACTGCAAGGTCTTTTAAATATAATTCCCATGATAACCACAAAGAAAATCTCTCTAGAATTTACAGAGAAATTAGGACATCAAAGCATGTCTCTACAAAAAAAAAAAATGAAACAAAGGAAAAGGGGTAAGAGGAGAAACGGACAAAAAAGCTACAAAACATACAGAAAACACTTAACAAAATAGCAATAGTAAAATCATAAATACTTCCCTGGCAGTAATTACATTAAATGTAAATGGATTGAACTCCCCAAAAGACACAGACTGGCTGAATGGCTAAAATTTAAAAAGAGGACCCGAATGTATGCTGTCTTTAAGAGACTAACTTTAGATCTAAGGACACATATAGGCTGAAAATGACAGGATGGAGAAAGATATCCCATGCAAATGGTAACCAAAAGAGAACAGAGGTGGCTATACTAATATCAGACAAAAGGGTCAATTCACCAAGAAGACATAATGATTATAAATATATAATCACCAAATACCAAAGCTCCTAAATATATGAAGCAAACATTAATAGAACTGAAGAAATAGATTGCAACACAATAGGTGGTTCAGTACCCCACTTTCAATAATGATAGAACAACCAGAAGATGAATAAAGAAACAGGATTTGAACAACTTTACGAGTTGCACCATTTGGTCCTATCAGACATTTACAGAACACTCTCCATCTAACAGCAGCAAAATAAACATTCTTCTCAACTGCACATGGAATATTCTCCATGTTTGACTACGTTAGGCCACAAAACAAGTCTTAAATTTTAAAAGATTGAAGTCATACAAAATGTCTTTTCTGATCACAATGGAATGGAAGTGAAACTAGAATTAGTAGAAACACAGGAAAATCCACGAGTATGTGGAAATTAAACAATGTATCTTAACCAGTTTATCAAAGAAGAAATCACAAAAGGAATTGGAAAATATCTTAAGACCAATTAGAATGAAAGTACAATGTACTAAAATTTATGGGATGCAGTGCTAAGAAGGAAGTTTATAGATATAAATCCTTACATTAAAAAAGAAGAAAGATCTTAACTTCATGCTTTAAGGAACTAGAGAAAGAACAATCTAAATCCAAAATTAGCAGAAGGAAGGAAATAGAAAAACAATAGAAAAAAAGTCAACAAAACTAAGAGTTGTTTGAAAAAAATCAACTGAAGTGACAAATTTTAGATTAAGAAGACTCAAGTAAAATCAGAAATGAAAAGGACATTACAATGTAACAAATAAAAAGGATTATAAGAGACTACTGTGAATACACCAATTGGACAAAACCTACCAAGACTAAATCATAAAGAAATAGAAAATCTAAACAGATATAATTAGTAAGGAGATTGAGTCAGTAATCAAACACCCTGCAAAAAAATCCCAGGACCAGTTTCATTAGAGAATTCTACCAAACATTTAATGAAGAGCTAATACCAATAATCCCCTAACTCTTTCAAAAAATTGAAGAGGAGGGAACACTTCCAAAGTCATTCTATGAGGCCAGTATTACCCTGATAACAAAGCCAGACATACTACAAGAAAGCCACAGACCAATATGCTTATGAATATTGACACAAAAATCCTTAACAAAATACTAGCAAAGAGAATTCAACAGCACATTAAAAGGATGACATGGGTTTTATTCCAGGAGTGCAAGGATGGTTTCACACACAGAAATTGATCAATGTAATACACTGCATTAATAGAATGAAGGAGGAAAAAAATCATCATCTCAGCTGGTGCATAAAAAGCACTTGACAAAATTCAGCAGTTTCATGATAAGAAACATTCAACAAACTAGGAGTAGAAGGAAACTACCTCAGTGTAATAAAGCCCATATATGAAAAGCCCATAGCTAATATACTCAATGAAAGACTGAAAGCTTGTCCTGTAAGGTCAGGAACAAGACAAGGATGCCTCCTCTCTCCACTCCTGTTCAACATAGTACTGGAAGTCCTAGCCAGAGCAATTAGGCAAGAATTAAAAAAATGCATCCAGGAGATTCAAGATAGTGGTGTGACAGGTGACACAGAGAACTCCTCCCAAAACCACAAATAATACAAAAATATAGTTAATTAATACAACTAACCCTAAAACAGCAAGGATAAAAAAGGTTGAACCAGACTGCACACAGACCTCATGAACAGAGCAGACCTCACAAAACAGGGTAACGTAGGAAAGCCTTAATCTGGTGGGACCCAAGCCATTCCCCCACCCCAGCTCACCAGTGGGAGAAAGAGAAACAGAACAGGGGAGGGGGTGGAAGCCTGGGACTGCTGAACACCTAGCCCTGGAGATCTGCTTTGTGAGCAGAAGCCTATATTGTGTGGTGCTCTGGACGTTGGGGAGCTCAGATGGGCAGAGGGCCTGGGAGACTGACATTCCGGCTGTTTGGGGAGCATGGGCTCTACACCTGGCCACTCTGTGTCAGAGGAGGGGTGTGCGGTCTGAGAGGCTTCCTAGCAGTGAGAGAGCTACTGAAGGGGCAGGGTTTGCACAGAGCTTGCTGCATGGGAGAAGGGAGAGCTGGACAAGGTTGTCTGGGGGTGCTCTGCCCAGCTGGTTGGGAACTTTGAGGAGCTTCAGGTGCTCCATCGCCCTGGATGCCTACACAGCTCCGAGGCCCCCACTGTGACACACAGCCTGCCAAGCCTTCCTACTGGCCTGCAGGTACCTGCTCGCAAACCCGCAGTCACTGCGCTGGCGTCAGAGGGAGGCCCCACATACAACAGCTAGAGACGCAAAGCACAGAGGCTTACACGTGTGTGCTTGGCCCACTGGCTCTGACCCTGGAGACAGGCACTGCAGACGGGAATCAGGAAACAGATCTTTCCTCCCTGCAGACACTAGCTCTGCTCCCCTACGACCCTCAACCTCACTCTAGGGGATGAGCAGCTCCAGAGACTGGAGCTTCTGGGCACTAGTGGGCACCACACAGAAATATGAAACGTCAAAAGAACATGGTTCAGACCAAAATCTCACAAACCCCAGAAAAAGGGCCAAATGAAACTGAACTCACCAATGTTCCTGAAAGAGAGTTCAAAAGAAAAATTATAAACATGCTTATGGAGGTACAGAAAAATATTCAAGAACTCAGGAACGAATTTAAGTTGGAGATTCAATCATTAAGAAATTCCATATCTGAAATGAAACATACAATGGAGGGATTTAAAAGCAGATTAGATGTAGTAGAAGAGACGGCAAATGGAACAGAAATTAGAGAAGAGGAATATAAAGAAGCTGAGGCACAGAGAGAAAAAAGAACCTCTACGAATGAAAGAACATTGAGAGAACTGTGTGACCAATCCAAATGGAACAATATTTGCATTATAGGGGTACGAGAAGAAGAAGAGAGAGAAAAAGGTATAGAAAGTGTCATTGAGGAGGTAATTGCTGAAAACTTCCCCAATCTGGGGAAGGAGATAGTCTCTCAAGCCATGGAGGTGCACAGATCTCCCAAATCAAGGGACCCAAGGAAGACAACACCAAGACATATAATAATTAAAATGGCAAATATCAAGGATAAAGACAGACTTTAAAAAGCAGCTAGAGAGAGAGAAAAGATCACATACAAAGGAAAACCCATCAGGCTATCACCAGATTTCTCAACAGAAACCTTACAGGCCAGAAGGGAGTGGCATGATATATTTAATGCAATGAAGCAGAAGGACCTTGAACCAAGAATACTCTACCCGGCAAGGTTATCAATTAAATTTGAAGGAAGGATTAAACAATTTTCAGATAAGCAAAAGCTGAGAGAATTTACCTCCCACAAACCACCTCTACAGCACATTTTGGAGGGACTCCTATAGATGGAAGTATTCCTAAGGCTAAATAGATGTCACCCAAGGGCTAGACAAAGAGTACAGAATATGATTCATAACATACAAAGAATGGAGGAGATAGAAAAAGGAGGAAAAATAAAGAAGCTTTAGGTTGTGTTTGTAATAGCCTATGAAGTGAGTTAAATTAGACTGTTAGATAGTAAGGGAATTACCCTTGAACCTTTGGTAACCACGAATCTAAAGCCTGCAATGGCAATAAGTACATACCCATCGATAACCACCCTAAATGTAAATAGTCTGAATGCACCAATCAAAAGACATAGAGTTAGTGAAAGGATAAAAAAAACAAGACCCATCTATATGCTGCCTACAAGAGACTCACTTTAAACCCAAAGACATACACAGACTGAAAGTAAAGGGATGGAAAAAGATGTTTCATGCAACTAATAGTGAGAAAAAAGCAGGAAGTACTTATATCAGACAAAATAGACTTCAAAACAAAGAAAGTCACAAGAGACAAAGAAGGACATTACATAATGATAAAAGGGTCAGTCCAAGAAGAGGATATAACTATTATAAATATCTATGCACCTAACACAGGATCACCTACATATGTGAAACAAATACTAACAGAATTAAAGGGAGAAATAGAATGCAATGCATTCATTTTAGGAGACTTCAACACACCACTCACTCCAAAGGACAGATCAACCAGACAGAAAATAAGTAAAGAGACAGAGGCACTAAACAACATATTAGAACAGATGGACCTAACAGACATCTACAGGCCACTCCATCCAAAAGCAACAGGATATACATTCTTCTCAAGTGCACATGGAACATTTTCGAGAATAGATCATACACTAGGTCGCAAAAAGAACCTCAGTAAATTAAAAAAGATTGAAATTGTACCAACCAGCTTCTCAGATCACAAAGGTATGAAACTAGAAATAAATTACACAAAGAAAATGAAAAAGCCCACAAACACATGGAGGCTTCACATCATGCTCCCAAATAATCAATGGATCAATGACAAAATAAAAACAGAGATCAAGCAATATACAGAGACAAATGACAACAATAATTCAACACCACAAAATCTGTGGGATGCAGCAAAGGCTGTGCTAAGGGGGAAATATATTGCAATACAAGCCTACCTCAGGAAAGAAGAACAATCCCAAATGAATAGTCTAAACTTACAATTAATGAAACTAGAAAAGGAAGAACAAATGAGGCCCAAAGTCAGTAGAAGGAGGGACATAATAAAGATTAAAGCAGAAATAAATAAAATTGAGAAGAATAAAACAATAGGAAGAACCAATGAAAGCAGGAACTGGTTCGTCGAGAAAATAAACAAAATAGATGAACCCTTAGCCAAATTTATCAAGAAAAACAAGAGTCTACACACATAAACAGAATCAGAAATGAGAAAGGAAAAATCACTACGGACATCACAGAAATACAAAGGAGAGAATACTATGAAAAATTATATGGTCACAAACTGGATAACCTAGAAGAAATGGACAACTTTGTAGAAAAATACAACCTTCCAAGGCTAACCCAGGAAGAAACAGAAAATGTGAACAGACCAATTACCAGCAACGAAATTGAACTGGTAATCAAAAACCTACCTAACAACAAAACGCCTGTACCAGATGGCTCCACCACTGAATTTTATCAAACATTTAGTGAAGACCTAATACCCATTCTTTTTAAAGTTTTCCATGGTGTAGAAGAAGAGGGACTACTTCCAAACTCATTCTATGAAGCCAGCATCACTCTAAAGCAAAACCAGGCAAAGACACCACAAAAAAAGAAAACTACAGACCAATATCCCTGAGGAACATAGATGCAAAAATACTCAACAAAATATTAGCAAACCAAATTAAAAAATACATCAAGAGGATCATACACCGTGATCAAGTGGGATTCATCCCAGGGATGCAAGGATGGTACAACATTCGAAAATCCATCAGCATCATCCACCACATCAACAAAAAGAAGGACAAAAACCACATGATCATCTCCATAGATGCTGAAAAAGCTTTCAACAAAATTCAACATCCATTCATGATAAAAACTCTCCACAAAATGGGTATAGAGGGCTAGTACCTCAACATAATAAAGGCTATATATGACAAACCCACAGCCAACATTATACTTACCAGCGAGAAGCTGAAAGCTTTTACTTTAGGATCAGAAACAAGACAGGGATGCCCACTCTCCTCACTTTTATTCAACATCGTACTGGAGGTCCTAGCCACAGCAATCAGACAACACAAAGAAATAAAAGGCATCCAGATTGGCAGGATTCGTTAAACTGTCCATGTTTGCAGATGACATGATATTGTAAATTAAAAACCGTAAAGAATCCACTCCAAAATTACTAGATATAATATCTGAATTCAGCAAAGTTGCAGGATACAAAATTAATACACAGAAATCTGTTGCAATCCTATACACTAACGGTGAACTAGCAGAAAGAGAAATCAGGAAAACAATTCCATTCACAATCGCATCAAAAAGAGTAAAATACCTAAGAATAAACCTAACCAAGGAAGTAAAAGACCTATACCCTGAAAACTACAAGACACTCTTTTAAGAGAAATTAAAGAGGACACTAATAATGGAAATTCATCCCATGCTCTTGGCTAGGAAGAATCAGTATTGTCAAAATGGCCATCCTGCTTAAAGCAAGCTACAGATTCAATGCAATTCCTATCAAAATACCAACAGCATTCTTCAATGTACTAGAGCAAATAGTTCTAAAATTCATATGGAATGACAAAAGACCCCGAATAGCCCAAGCTATCCTGAGAAGGAAGAATAAAGCAGGGGGAATTATACTCCCTGACTTCAAGCTCTACTACAAAGCCACAGTAATCAAGACAATTTGGTACTGGCACAAAAACAGACCCACAGACCAGTGGAACAGAATAGAGAGCACAGATATAAACCCAAGCATATATGATCAATTAATATATGATAAAGGAGCCATGGATATACAATGGGGAAATGACAGTCTCTTTAACAGCTGGTGTTGGCAAAACTGGACAGCTACACGTAAGAGAATGAAACTGGATTACTGTCCAACCCCATACACAAAAGTAAACTCAAAATGGATCAAAGACCTGAATGTAAGTCATGAAACGATAAAACTCTTAGAAAAAAATAGTAGCAAAAATCTCTTGGACATAAACATGAGCAACTTCTTCATGAACATATCCCCCCGGGCAAGAGAAGCAAAAGCAAAAATGAACAAGTGGGACTGTATCAAACTAAAAAGCTTCTGTACAGCAAAGGACACCATCAGTAGTATAAAAAGACACCCTACAGTATGGGAGAATATATTCATAAATGACATATCCGATAAGGGGTTGACATCCAAATCATATAAAGAGCTCACACACCTCAACAAACAGAAAGCAAGTAAGCCAATTAAAAAATGGGCAGAGGAGCTGAATAGACACTTCTTCAAAGGAGAAATTCAGATGGCCAACAGGTACATGAAAAGATGCTCCACATCGCTAATTATCAGAGAAATGCAAATTAAAACCACAATGAGATATCACCTCACACCAGTTAGGATGGCCAACATCCAAAACACAAACAACAACAAACGTTGGCGAGGATGTGGAGAAAGGGGAACCCTCCTATACTGCTGGTGGGAATGCAAATTAGTTCAACCGTTGTGGAAAGCAGTATGGAGGTTCCTCAAAAAACTCAAAATAGAAATACCATTTGACCCAGGAATTCTACTCCTAGGAATTTACCCTAAGAATGCAGGAGCCCAGTTTGAAAAAGACATACGCACCCCTATGTTTATCGCAGCACTATTTACAATAGCCAAGAAATGGAAGCAACCTAAGTGTCCATCAGTAGATGAATGGATAAAGAAGATGTGGTACATATACACAATGGGATACTATTCAGCCATAAGAAGAAACAAATCCTATCATTTGCAACAATGTGGATGGAGCTAGAGGGTATTATGCTCAGTGAAATAAGCCAGGCAGAGAAAGACAAGTATCAAATGATTTCCCTCATCTGTGGAGTATAACAACAAAGGAAAACTGAAGGAACAAAACAGCAGCAGACTCACAGAACCCAAGAATGGACTAACAGTTACCAAAGGGAAAGGGACGGGGGAGGATGGGTGGGAAGGGAGGGACAAGGGGGAAAAAGGGACATTACGTTTAGCACGTATAATGTGGGAGGGGGGGACACGGGAAAGACAGTATAACACAGAAGACAAGTAGTGATTCCATAGCATCTTACTATGCTGATGGACAGTGACTGTAATGGGGTATGTGGGGGGGACTTGATGAAGTGGGGAGTTTAGTAACCATAATGTTGCACATGTAATTGTAGATTAACGATACCAAAATAAAAAAAAATTAACAGTATTCACTGCACAGTTCACTTAACTACTGAGCTGAAGTATTTAAATGCTGGAATTGTTAAGTCAGGGTTTTAAGACAAAAAGTAAATTGTTCAATAGAAAATAGAAGAAAAGGTCATTTCTTTAGAAAAACCATGGATATATTTTCATCTTGTATTTCTCATAGCAGAAAATACAACATGCTTACTCATTTTTCCATAATACCTAACGAGAAGAAATGCTTATTTCTTTTAAAATAGTTAGGCTACTCATTAGAAATAATACCTGAAAATCTCTGAATATTTGTTAATACTGAAAAAATGTTCACATTTGTTACCGCTTCTTACCGAGGGAGAGCTGACCTCCTGTGTGCGCGGTGGGTCTGCGCCGTGTCAGAGGTCAGGGCTGGGCAGGGGCTCCAGGAAGGGGTGGTGACTCTGAAGTCGGTTCAGAAGCTGCTGGGCCACGGGTTTGAATTCTGTTTCCCAGTGGAGCTTGTGATAGTTTTTTAGGTCTTGGCCAGAACTGCCATCCAGTGCTAGTTTTTCATCTGTATCAGAAAAATCAGAATTACAGCAATCACTTAGAGGTGTAATCCTACTGAATAAAGACTGATTTTTGGTGGCATGAGTTAAACTCTTCCTGGGTCATCTCAAATTTCAACATGACATGGATAGGATTTGGGGGTTAATAGGCTTTTTATGGGAGTTCTTTACTCACTTCTGTCTTCACAAATATTTTTAAATAAGATATTTTTATCTCTTAATAAAAAGGACAATAATATCCAAAAAATCCTGTACTGAATCGAGCTCTTATTTCAACTAACTACTAGTGCTTTTATGTGAATCCACATCCAGTAATCGGATTGTAACTTCTCAGGACAAAGTATTACTAGGTTACATACTTACCTGCACTTTGGAAAAGTTAATGACTTCGGCAGCTGACAGACACAAAAGGAGTCAGGAATCCTTGGGGCCAGGAGCACAGCTGCATCTGAAGGCGCGGCCTGTCAGGAGGCTCCTGCTGCCACCCCAGGTCTGCGGCGGAGGCAGACTTCCCGAGTGGTAGCCACGAAGCCCCACAGTATTGCTACTTCACATAATTTGCAATTTTTTTCAATGGGCCAATTAAAATCCTATTATAAAATACTTTGTTACTATTCACATAAAATTTTCTACACGGAGTGTTTCTGGGTGCCCTGTTGACTCTGGACTACTGGTGTTGGTGTCGCCGCCCGGACTAAGCTAAGGGAGCTGGGAGCCCTAGTCTCCCGTCCCTCTAAGCACGCAGTGGCTGTGCAGCTCCGAGGTAAGCTCTCCAGCGAGGCTCTCCATGGACACCGGGTGGCCCCGGGCCTCCCACAGGATGCGTCCAAAGCCCTTCCCACTGGGATACTTCTGGACGTGAGGAGACCGAGACTCTGAGCGCTTTCCGGTTTCTAGACCTTCCTGTTTACACTTTTCTCGATGTTCTGAGCACTAAACTTCTGCTCACAGGTGGGATCGCCATGTACCCTCCAGCCCAGGCCGCTCACCACGGGCCCCCCGGGCAGCTCACGGCCCTTTCCCCAGGCCTTTGGCTGGATTTCATGGTCTCAGCAAATCTCTTGTTTCAGTGTTTTCATTTTTTAATCTAATGTCAAGACTCTGTTACTTTTCTTGAGGCTTGGCCTGTTCATCCAAAGTCATTCACAGTCGGCCCCTGTTAATTGTCAGCTGGGTGAGACAAGATAACAGACGAGCCTAGGCAGCTACAGGTCAGAGACAGGCAGCCTGACGTCTCAAAGTAAATACAGCAAATTATAAAAAGTGCCATCTTATACTAGGTATTAAATTTTGAAACTCACTGCAAAGAATGGCAGAGGCTAATTCAAGCAAAATTTAGATCTTTTTCCAACATTTTTGACTGTGACCTAGGCCCAAGAAATACATATTGCATTATGACTGTATACATATCCTTACATACTTATGTACAATAACAAATAATTCTATGTTTCACAATAAAGTACTTATCTTTACAGCATGTAATATGGTCTCATATTTCCTTTCTTTGCTACTTCATTTTTTCAAGATGCTGGTCACAGTGTGAGAAGTCCTGACTTAAATACATCATTTGTAAGCTCTGTGCACAGCACACTTCCAAGTACTAGAATTTTGGATAAGGTATTAGAAAGGATTAAAGGACTGAAAACAATAAATTTGTCAGTGACCATGATAACACAGTCTCTTGTAGTGTACGTATCCTGCAGCCTCTGGAGGAGTATCTCCTGTATTGTTTCCTAGCTCGCAGTTCAGCGCCGGGTGCCGCTGGGCTTCGAGTTCTGTCCCATCGGGGGGCACGGCCCTCACATGTCCCAGAGGCCCTGACGGCTCGTTGGCACGGGCTTGGTGATCGGATCCGCTAGCTTGGACACTGGCCCCTCTACCCTTATCCCATAGCCTAGGGTGTCGGCGCCACGTGCCTCGCGAGGAACATAAAATGACCTGGTGCCCTCTGTGTTTACAGCAATACCACGCACGCTCCGATCCCCAGCCGCTGGCCCCGGAGAGAAGCGCCAGGCACACGGCTCACGGCCGGCCCGCGTGTCCGCAGCAAGCGCCCGCAGTTCATCAGGAGCAGCCTTCCAGGACGGCTGTCAACACCCCGGCCGCCCCGGGACCATTCCTTCCTCCTCCTCCCTCCAGGCACCCACCGGGAAAGCTTACAGGGCCCCAAGCAGGAGCCTCGGCATCGTCTCTAAAACCAGCGCTCATACAGCCACGGGGCTCTGCCTGTTTTCTAAACGGCCTGTTTCTCGGCTGTCTTTGTGCGAGACCTGAAATTCAAGCACAGTCTCAGCTGCGCGGCCCTTTCACTTGCTGTTGCTCAACTGGCAGTCGCGGTGGCAGCCCGTGGGACGCGAGGCGGGAGGCCCGCGGCACTGAGAGGCCTGAGAGCGGCCGGTCCTCCGATCGCGGGAGAAAGCCGCTGGGCGCTGCGCTGCTGACCCGACTCCCTGGTCAGCTGCGCTGATTTTTGTTAAAAATGCCACAGTTCCTTCCATGGGGCGGGTAGGGAAGGGCGGCCTCAGGAATGGGGCCGCAGAAACGCACGGCCAGGTGGTATTTTCAGACGAGAAGTCCTGTGTCGGCCACGTCATGACTCAGGCAAGTCCCTTAAGCCTGCTGGACCCGCCCTCCTCGCCTGCCACCCAGCTAGTGACCTCGGGCAGATTTTACGAGGACAGAATGAACATGCTCTGAAATGACCATGACGCCGGCCCCCAAGCACCTATCGAGGACCTGACGCCAGGAGACGATGTCCTCTCCCTAAAGGGTCTCACACCGAGCGGGAAGATAAGCTGAAAGTTACAAACCAGCAGTAACACGGGGCAGGTCACCGCGTTCTTGACTGATGGCCACCTGAGACGGGCAGGTTTCCTATGACGAGATGACGGGCTCGACAGGCTGTCTGAGAGGGGCCTGCAGGGCCGGTGGCCCCTGGCTGGGTGGGGAGCGGGCACGGCACCTGCAGAGGCGCTCGGGCTGGGAGACCCCGGGAGAGGCCTTGCCGGGCCCACGGAAAGGCCGATGGGGGTGCGGCGGCCCCGATGAGGAGCCCGTGTGCCCGCGCCCCCAGTCTTGTTACCTATGATTAACTGCTCCGGACTCAGGTGCCACAGGAAGCCACACGGCTGCACGGGAGGCACCGCAGCCCTTAAGCCCCGCACACCCATCTCATGCCCTGAATGGGACAGACGGACAGGGAGGTGCGCCAGTGACAGAGTCACAGCCACACACTGGGCGCAGCAGGAAGCCTGGAGGTAGCCGAAGCCATTTCCAGGCAGAAGCCTGGCGGGAAGGAGGAAGGATGGGGAGAGGACATTTCCCACAACCAGATGGCACAGAGCCAGGCCTTCCACAGGGTGGGCAGGCGACCTCTGCCTCTGAGGGGGTTGCTCAGGGGACGCGCTGCCGTGTGGCATGACCCTCGGGCCCTGAGAGCCCCTCCAGCAGGCTTCCGGCGACAGGATCACTTCCCGGCTTCCTCCTCCTCAGCGCACCCTTCCTGTAACCTCCTTAAACTCCCCCAGTAACCAGTGCAGAAGTCCTCAGTCCTGGGGCACCGCACACCCACCTGTGGGGCTTCTGCAAAGCGCATGACCGGCCTCACCCCAACGTGCCTGACCCAGTTCCTGCAGATGGGCCAGGACAACTATGGTTGTTGTTTTAATTCTGCCCCTGATCCCAACGTTCTGCCCCAGCTAAGAGCTAACCGAGGGGAGCTGAGCACACACTTCTGCCGCCAGCAGCCGGCAAAGGCCCAGTGTTCACAGGGCAGACGGTGAGCCTCAGGGATTCAACAGTCTCGCTCGTTTGTCTTACTCTTGCACACACAAGGTTATGTTCACCTGGAAAAAGCAAATCTCACATCCACCTAGCAACCTGATTCTTTGAAACCACTTCTGGCCTGGGTTTCTGTTTGATGACACAACGCTGAGGGCTCCGGAAGCCCTTCGCGGCTGTGCCCAGGGGCTGGCTGTGCGTCAGGCCCCGTCAGGCTCCCGGCACCCGCCTGCTCACCGATCATCCGGACACCAATCCCCCAGCGTAGAGGTGAGAAAACAGATTCAGAGGTTAAGGCCAAGGTTGAAAACGTGTTGGTGACAAGACACTTGAGTCCAAAGTGCCCGCGGCAGCCCCCCCCCTTCCCGTTCCTCTCGGACGCTTGTTGGCCAGCCTGTTCAGTCCCCTTGAAGATCACATGGCCAAAGAGCACCGGGATCTGAACCCATGGCTTCTGGGTCACGCGGAGCCTGTCCACACGGCCCTGCTTAGCCCACCCAGTGGGCAATGGAAGGGACATTCCAATTTGGGAAAAGGATTATTGAAAACATTTACCTCCTTACGATCCAAGTCATTGTTTTTAGACCTAACACAGGACGAAAAAATTATCCTAAGAATAGAAATTTCTTAACGGAAGAAACTAACCCCTCTCCTTCGGTTTGCAGCAGTGATTTCCAGCTGTCCAAGGACGTGAGCCCCACTGCGACGTCCAGTGTTTTCACAGGCCCTCCCCCACATGCTAATTAACAAAACTGCTAATTAAAACGGACACATTAAGAGCGTGACTGAATTCATAGAAGGCTTTAGCCATATTTTCTCAATTACAACAACCTCTATCTACTTTAAAACAGCAATAATTTATGCTGAGATCCTGTATTTGTGCAGTCCACAAAATGCAAGGGATAAATGCCAAAGGAATCGTGCCAGTGCCCAGTGACTTCCAGGCCTCGTGTCCCCCTGCAGGTCACATTCAGCCTCTCCCAGACAGTTCCACGCCACGACACTCCGCCCCACGCGCCTGCGGCTGACGGAAACACAGCCACGGAAACACACACCCATTCTTATCCTCACGGGCAACAGAAAAAAACCTCTCGTTCTGATAAAACTCGACTTAAAGTCAGGAGGCTTACCTAAAAATGATGACAGCAGGATTGAGAGGGTGCGGGTGTCTCCATCCCCCAGACACGACGACGCGTCAGCGAGGTTCTCGGTCAAGTTCCACAAGGTCTTGCAGACCAAGGAGGCCAGCTGCCAGTCAGTGGGCCCGAGCTCTCTGAGACATGCCACCAGCCTGGGTTAGTGAGAGTCGGGCTGAGAACATTAGGTCAGAATCGCTCTAAGTTTTATATTCTTAGCATGATGAATATTTCTGTAATATTTAATACGTGTCACATATAATTCAGTGACTATTTAAAATGACTTCATATCTACAAACATAAGTAGCTGTCAAGCAGCAATAACCCAGTTCTGAATCACCTCAGTCCCGTTAGCCCCAGCTGGGGGCTCCCCGATGCTGACACACCTCCGTCCCAGAGGAGTGACCAGAGCCCTGGAAACTCTGTCCTCTGAATCCTGAGAGAGTCTGAACTGAGGACCTCGGAACTTACTTTTCAATGCCACCTTCTTCTTTCAGGATGACACGCCTGTCTTCATCCACAGTGAGATTCAGGAGCACACCGCAGGCAGAGAAGCAAACGTCCTGGTGCTTAGAGTCCAGCAGCGCCATCAAGAAGTTGTGCACTGGGAGGGCAGAGAGCGGACGGGAGGGCGAAGCTCAAGGGCCGGCTGTCCCACCGCACAAATGGCAAAGGGGAAGCGGGCATGCAAAGCTGGAGACCCTGCCAGGGGCTTACACCCATCCTCCCTAAGGCTGTACCCACGGTCAGTGGCTGCGCCACCATCCCCCAGGCTCTCTGGGCCATATGGACCTGGGCAGCAGCTCCCTCAGGGCAGCAGTAGACAATCTGCCCGCAGAGATGAGGGACCTACAGACCTCCGGCCACCCAGGTGGCACGCATCTCTAACACCTGGTTGTTCGCAAGGGCCCTTGTGAACCTGCAGGAGCAATTTTCTTTAAATGCACAGCCCTGGGGGTGGGGAGGGGCTCTGCTATCTTCCCTGAAGTCTCCCAGGACCGCATCTTGTAGGAGAAGACCTGCTCAGACCACTGAGTCTGGCTTGTGGCAAGACAGGACGCAAGAGCAAGGGACGCCTCGGGTCAGGACAGGCCCCCCACCACCGGGAGCCATTTCCCTGTTGCCCTGAACTGGGACCGTGTGTCCTGTTTCGTCCCCCCGAGCAGGCTGGGTGAAGGCCAGGCAGGTTGGACAAGGCTTGGGCTCTGCCTGCTCGCCTCCTGCACGCCTGAGAGCCGGGCCCCAGTGGCAGGTGGGCAGTGAGCTGGGCAAAGGCTGCATCATGTCTCTGTGTGTTTAAGAGTCTAAGGAATAGGCGCATAGGCGCCAGAATGTGAGCGGCCACCGCTGGGGAGGGAGGAGATGGCGGCGCCGCCTTAAACCTGCACATACTGTGTGAACGCGGGGGACTCGGCACATTTAGCTGCTGTTCTTACACAAGATACTGGGGCGTACAGAACACGGTCGGGTCGTGTACCCATCACCGGTTCATGAAATGAAACGTTACAGATCCATTTTTATATCTCTGGGCATCCTTTCCCCTCCAAAGATAGTTTCCACCTCAGATGTGGAGTTAATTATTTCCAAATGCCTTTTATACCTCACACCATTACCTGCATACATCGTATAACAAACCCAAGGTGGGTTTTGCATGTGTTAGAGCTCACACGGTGGCATTATTCTGCATATAACCTCCTATCAGTAGCTTTTTGCTCCTAGAGTACATGTTTGAGGTGGGTACGTGTGGCATGTGGACCTCTACTTCATTTATTTTAATTGCTGTAGAAAATTTGGTCACATGAATAGACATATTTATCCTCTTGCCTGTTGATAGACATTTAGATTATTTCCATTTTCTGTGCTATTACAAGCAACACTGTAATGAACACTCCAGTACAGAAAGGAGAATGTCTCGAGTCCATTCCCACGGGCAGAAGTGATGAGTACAGATTGTCTCCACTGCACGTGTGTGCACGCAGGTGTGTGCATGCACACACACGCACACACACACACACACACACACACACACACACTCGCCCTACCTCAGAATTCTGTCAGAAGACCCCTCATGAGGGGCAGGGGAGCACAGAACTGCCTCCGTGCATGCTGGCACCCTGAGCTGCCACCCCCCCAGGGGCGGGACAGCATGTAAAGTGCTGGGGTCTCACGGCGGGACGAGGACCACCTGCGACAGCCCGGTGCCCATGCTGCTCAGCTGTTTGTCGGCAAGTGTGTTTCTGACAGCGAGCGCTGCTGACTCACCACCTCTCTGCACGATGAAACTGCAGACATCCTGGTCCTGGGAGAGGTTTCCAAAGACACGCACGGCCTCCAGGACCCCGTCCCGGCTGTCACTCATGAGCAGCTTTATGAGCGCTGGGTTCAGTGACAGGGAACAAAGATCAGGGAGTTGAAGTTTCAGTTTAAAGGCTGCGAGGAACCATTGTCATACTAACACTGATAACTTAAAAAGGATAATAAAATATAAACTATACGAGACTGTAGCAAGAACCAAGACACTAACTTTCCCCCATATTCTAATTTCTTAGTCTCCAATCAGGCTGTTAGGTATTTGCACTAGAAACCAGAAAATCCGAATGCCCTCAGCTCTGCCGACAGACAGACCCGCTCTGAGCCTCACACTCGGCCAGGTGCAGCCTCCGGCGCTGAATCCCGGAACTCTCCCCTCGGTAGTAAGACAAGTTGTTGATGGCCGCGGTGGCGTTGATCACCAGCCCCTCACACTCACCGACGGACTTGTGCTCTGCAAGGAAGTGAGGTGGGGGTGTCAGAGGCCCCCTGCGGGGCAGAAACAAGGGCACCCAGACCAGCGGCCGGGCGCCAGGCAGGCCTGCCGCGGGGAAGGTCTGTCTGCGCGTCATTTCCCGGGACGCTCAGACGGAGACGCACCGGAGGCAGGGGCTCAGGCGGCCAGGCTGCAGAACAGCCTCCATCCCTCCAGCCGGCGCCCCCTGGGTCCTCCAGCCCCACCCGACGGCCCTCCAGGGGCCCCAGTCGGGGGCCTGCCCCCCCCCACCTCCCCACAGAAGGGCCCTCAGGGCATAATCCGGCCATGATCGGCCTGCCCTCCCAGCCCATGCCCAGCAAGCCCCTCCCCTCCTCCCGGCCTGCCCGCGAGTCTGTCCTGCACACGGGGACCCTGGTCTCCCCTGACCATCAGCCTGCCTGAGCTGCCCCAGTACTGACCTCTCTGGCCTCAGTCGCAGCTCCAGCCCCCAGGCCCCAAATGCCACCACGCTGGTCTTCGTGCTTTTTAAAGAGCCCCCTTTGCACTGCTGTTCCCTGTCCAGACACTCTTCTCCCAGTTCCCTGGTGGGCTCAAGCTGCGCATCCTGCCGGCCGCTGCTCGGACGCCACCTCACCAACACACGCCTCAACCACATGCATTTGACCCCATAAAAGTGAATTTGTGATAATGCTTTAAATGCACGTACAAGCATTTAAACCCACAGCAAACTTGTATCTGTCTCAGCCAGCCAAGGCCAGCACAGCAAAATGTCAGACGGGGCAGGGGTGGGAGAGGGGAGCTCACCCACCAGGGATCTAGTTTCTCGCCCTCTGGAGGCTGCAGGCCTGGGTCAGGCCAGCAGGGCTGGGTTCTGGTGAGAAGCCTCCTGGCTTACAGGGGCTGCCTTCCTGCTGTGCCCCCGCCTGGGAGGAAGCACAGCTCTCTGGTGCCTGGTCTCCTAAGGGCATGAATCCTGTTACAAAGGCCCCGCCCTCATGAATCCATCTAACTCTGGATTCCTCCCAAAGGCCCCGTCTCCAAACACCACCACACTGAAGGTCAGGGTTTCAGCATGTGAGTTTGCAGGGGTGTGGTTCTGTGCACAGCGGCCTCCTAACACGCCGTCCTACAGCTGAGAGCAGGGGCCCTTAGAGAAGTGAGCTGCTCTGCCTGGCTTCACCAGGCGGCCTTCTGAACCCGGGTCCGGCCCTACCCGCCTGCTCTTCCCGCAGCACCTGCTGAGAGCCTGCCATTGCTGGCCTAGGCAGTGACTTGCCTCCAAAGGGCACGGGCAGGAGAGAAGCACGCAGCCCTTGGCGGCCGACCCGCAGCTGCGTGAGGACCGGGGTCTGCAGCTCACCGGCAGGGCAGCAGATCTGCCTCTGCAGGCTTGCTGAGGGGCTGGTCCTCACTAGAAACACTTTGTATTTGAAAAGTTGCCATGACCCTGGGGGTACAGGCAAGCCCTTGTGAGGGGCAGGGCCCGGGGGGGGGGGGGTGGCCGAGGAGGTTCCAGGAGGCTTTTCTGTGTGACTGGGGAGGGAGCCGGCAGAGAGGCCACCCAGCTGCAGCTGCGCCGGGGCCCTCAGGGGGGCGCCGCGACCTGGCCACCAGCAGGCCTTCCCAGCCCATCCCAGCCCTGGCCCTGGGCCCGGGAGACGAGGCGGGAGCTGCCTGCCCCGAGTCTGGGGGCCGTTCCACAGGGGCAGAGGCACAGGCAGGACCCAGCAGAGGCCAGCTGAAGGCCCCAGGGCCCAGGGAACTCCTGGCAGCGCGCGTTCAAGGGGAAGGGGGAGGCAGATGGGCCTGTCAGGGCCACTCTGAGCCCCACATAAGCTTTGTGCGGGAGGCAGGCTGGACAAGGCGGAGGCTGCGTGCCGGACAGCCAGCGCGCCGGGCACTGTGGCTCCGAGAGGGTTCTGCACTTCGGCTTAACTCCGGAGGCGCGGAGACGGCAGCCAGACTCAAAGCGCGGGCCTGACCCGCGGCGGCAGCACCGGCCGGGGACTTTCTAAAATGCGTATTTCTGGGCCCCACACCTCACGTGATCAGTCACAGCCCCTGAAGGTAGACGGAGAACCTGGGTTCTCGGTCAGGTCCCCTCGGACCCGTGCAAGGGAGTTCATGAAACACCAGATCAGAGTCCCACCGATCACTTAACAGAAGAAGGAAAGTGGGTTCTTCCCGTGTTTGAGTTGCAGTGACCTCAAGGGGTGCCCTGGGGAGACCTCTCCGGGGACATCCACAGGCCCAAGAGGCGCGCCCTGCCCAGGGGCCAGGCCCCGAGCCCCCTGAGGGCTCCAGCCGGGGGACCTGAGCTAGGCCCTCTGGATTAACCCTTTCATCTCTGGCCAAATCTGTCCTCCCAGCCTCTTTTCCTGCCCCAAAGCATCGCTTTCCTGGAAGTCAAACACAGATTAATCATTACACCTTTAGTTCGGAGGTAGAAGTGCAATTTCTAAACTCACAAAATATATATAAGACCAGGCGTTTTCTCACTTTGTATGTGAACACTGACCACCGAGGGAAAATGAATTATGCGCAGCTTTACTTCTTAACTGGACTATCCGCAACGTGTCCCCAGCCCAGGTGTCCGAGCTCAGGGCCTCGGCCATCCCAGGGAGCTGCAGTCAGGCGGAGGGGCTGAGCCTGCCGCAGCTGAGAGCTCGCCCAGTGGGCTCTGGCTTCCACGAGCCCCTCCCTGCCCAGAGAGCATAGAGCCCTGAGTCTCCACAGTAAACGGGCAGAAGGGCTCACCGGGGGGCAGCAGAGAACTCTAGGTGCCCACTGCAAGGCCCAACCTACAGGAGGGGGGTTTAAGGAGCCCGGCCGATCCTGCAGCAGCTGCACCCCTGGCCTCGGGTGGACAGCGGGGGAGCACCGGAAGACAGGGAGCTGTTACAGTGCGATGCCGAAGGGCTCCAGGGTGCTGCGGACACCGCACCTCTGGAGCAGCTGCATGTACGCAGACTCGCACAGACAGGTTAATGGGCAGCTGGCAGCTTGGAAGAGTTCAGCATGAAATGCGTAGGCTTCTGAGTTATCACATGGAAAGGACAAGTGTGGGGACAGATGTCAGTCAGCATTTAAGAAGCCATTCCTGAGATAGGCCGTATGCAGAGTGACTCTGCCATGTAACTGACTTCATGGCCTCTTAGTCATTCCTATTACTGGGCCTGTTTGCATGTCTGTAAAATGGGCAAAACACCAGCGTGATGCAGTGACATTTTGGAGCTACAGCGCTCTGTGATGAGGTGAGGGGCCGTCACATACCTGCGGGACCAGAGGTTGGGCTGCCCTCCCCTCAGCCCACGTCCCGCAGCCCCTGCTGCTGGCGGTTCCTGTCCATGCACCCGGCACCCCACCACAGCAGTCCCTCCTGCCCCACGGTTTCGGTCACCCACGGTCAACCGCAGGCCCTAAGTGGGCGGGCGATCCTCCCTCTGACCTGCCATCAAGAGGCCGAGAGCAGCCCCACGGCACCTGTGTCAGCCACCTTGCTTCACCCCTCACGGAGGCGCTTTATCCTTGTACAGTAAGATATTTTGACAGAAAAACACTATATTACAGAACTCTTACTACAGTATAGTTTTTGTCCTATTTTTAGGTATTGTTAATCTCTCACTGTGTCTAATTTATAAATTAAGCTTTTTCATAGGTATGTCAGTATAGGAACCAACATGGTACACACAGGGTTCAGGACTGTCCACAGATTCGGGCACCGACCGGGGGGCTTGGAACGGATCCCCTGCGGATAAGGGGGGCCACTGTATATACCATGAGTTCCTGGAAAGCAGACTTTCTGAAACCCACATTTTAAACCTTGTGGTGGACTAAGTATGTTCCTCTCCAAATTCATCTATTGAAGCCCTGATCCCCAGTGTGACTGAATTTGAAGATAGATGATAAAGACTAAATGACGTCACAAGGACGGGGCCTCACCCCATAGGGCTGGTGCCCGTATAAGAGGAGGAGGAGACACAAGCGCGGACGCAGCCCGAGGCTGAAGTCTACAAGCCAGGAAGGGGGCTCTCGCCAGAGACTGACCCTGCCGGCACCTCGGACGTCCAGCCCAGAACCCCGAGGAAGCAGGGATCTGTTGTTCGGCCTGCCTGTGGCAGTCCAGCTGACGTGGGTGCTGAGAAGTGAGGTACTGTAACGAATGCCTGAAAGCGTGGGGCAGCTTTAGGCTGGGTGGTGGGTAGGGGCGGGAGACGTCTTGCCATGAGTGTTGGAAATACGGATGTTAGAGGTGATTCTGGTCGGAGCTCAGGAAGGAAAGAGGTGAGCTGGAGAGAAGAGTGTTGGTGGAAACACAGACATCAGGCCCTCTGGTGAGGGCTCGGAGGGACGCGAGAGCCGGTCATGGGACACGCGGGAAAGGGATCCTTGCCGTGAAGTGGCCAAGACCTGCCGGGGCCGCGTCTGCGCTCCCGTGTTCTGTGGACTGGAGACCCTGCGGGCGATGACCCTGGGTATTTAGCTGCGGTTTCCAAGCAAAGTGTTTAAGGAGGGGCTGGGCTCCTCCTGGCTGTTTGCAGTAAAATGAGAGGAGAGAGAGGTGAAGAGGGAATGTTAAGCACAGGAACCAGAACTTGAGGATTTAGAGTATTCCCAGCTTTATCCACGTCGCCCAAACTGAGGCATGTGCTCCTGAGAACCAGTGGCGTGTAACACTCAGCAGAGAGCCTATGGACCACGCAGTGGAAACACCTGTTTGAAGGAGGGGGACAGAGAGGCAACGCACCCCTCCCCACGCACACTGGGGCACCCCGCGAGGACACAGTGAGGCTCGCCGCAGACCCGGCGGCGCCCGCCTGCAGGGGTGTGAGCAGGGAGGGTCCAAGCGACCGGGTCTGTGCTGGTCTGTTACGGCGGCCCCAGCTGACCCAGGCGGGGCGAGGGGGGACCTGAGTGACTGGGGCTGTAATTACAGGTGACACAAAACTAATTCAAAAAAGATAAACTTGAACCAGGTGGACTAACCCAGGAAAAATTAAGGATTTTTAAACTCTGTGGGTAGTTTGGCCACTTTTTAAAAAAACTGCGGTTCACATACCATAAAATTCTCCCTTTAAAGTGTACAGCTCGGCGGGTTTTAGTAATGATCTGTTTTACTAGTTCTCCTTTCCTTTCTTATTTATAAAAAAACTTCTGAAGCAGCTCTGGCCAGAATGGGAACGCTCCTTCCCAGAGCTGCGCGGCGCCCGGGTCGGGTCAAGCGAGCCCAGGTCACTGCGAGGCCCTCAGCAGCCCGGCTCTGCCTCGGGCTGCGGGGAGCGGCTCCCCCCCCTGCGGGCCCAGCCAGGTGGCCGTGTCTTACCCAGCGTGGCGAGGAGAAGGCCCACCACATGCGGGTTGGCGGCCAGGGCGCGGCCAGCGCCCGGGTGGATGGCGAGGTTGGCCAGCAGGCGGGTCAGCTGGAGGAGCACGTCCTCCGCCCGGACCCGCAGCCTCCGCGCCTCAGCCTGCCCGGCTTCCTCGGCCGCTCGGAGCCCCGCGTGCAGGTCCGGCTGGGAGAAGGTGTGGAACAGAGCCAGCAGAGTTGGGGTGCTCCCTTCCTCTTTGGAAAGCTGTTCACGAGCCTGGTTATCTTTTGCGGTCAGGTTGCCAAGAATAAAAACAATACGAACGACTAAATCCTGCAGTAAAAGCAAAGACAACAGTTACATGTGCGAAGGCGCCAGGACAGGTTGTTGGAAAGGGAACACTAATTCATTCACGATTTAATTCATAGTAAAACGGAACACATCTGGCTTCTACTAACTTGTATAGCATTTGATTCCCAAGATCGGTGCAAACTGACGGAGGACATTAAAAGCATTTGGCAACAGTGAAATGACACAAACCGACTGACACTATTAGCAAAGCCCATTAACCTCAGATACTTCATCTGAAATTCTGTTTGGTTTCTGTTTTTTTTTTTGAGAACAGTTGAGTGAGATAGCATTACTAACAATGAGTTAGTAAATCTAAGTTCTAACACTAACAGGTTTCTTAGCATCCCAGTCTTTTCCTGGACGCTCACCTCCGGCGGAAGCGCTGTGTTCCTCGCTCAGGAGGGCTGCCTGGACTGCTGCGCCCGGGCACCGGAGACATCTGGGGTCGTCTGGTCTGCAGCAGCCTTGGCCTCTGCTGCTAGACACCCGGAGCACCCACCAGACACTGCACCCCAAAGGGCTACACGTCCCCTGGGGGCAAAACTGCCCCGCCTGGGAACCACAGTGTCATACGCATGTGACACTTTATGGTAGCACTTGTTCTTGTTGACCAGGGTGGCAGATGCATACAT
The DNA here is from genome assembly GCA_029783875.1 of Phataginus tricuspis. Taxonomy (NCBI): domain Eukaryota; kingdom Metazoa; phylum Chordata; class Mammalia; order Pholidota; family Manidae; genus Phataginus; species Phataginus tricuspis. The sequence goes on along the minus strand of JAQQAC010021848.1, from coordinate 24,124,270 downwards.
GGGTGACTCTATAACTATTTGCAAAATTGTACATATGGGTTTTATGCACGTTTCTATATATAAGCTGTATTTCACAATAAATGTTTCTAAAAATCCCAAGCTGAGGACATTTTACAACTAAATAAGATAAAAAATAAAATACGTTCTTAATGTGACAACAACAGATGTAGGGGCCATGGCAGGTCTCATACGGGGCTGGCGAAGGAGGCCCTCTGGGAGGCGGACACTTCAGAGTGGCACTTTCCGAGGGAGGCCACAGCCGGCCTGGTGTTAATTCTGGTTGGGCCCGGCACTGGCTATTTCACAGACAAGAAAGGGGGGTTCAGGGAAGCTGCTGGGCCACGCAACTAGTGAGGGGCGGAGTCAGGATTTGAGCCCAGGATCAGAAGACCTGGGGTCCTTCCTACATCCCGGCCCTGCTTCCCACATGGTATCATTTAATGTCTTCCTTTGCCTAGACTTACAGAGATGTTAAGGAATTACTTCCTTTCAAAATGCAAATATGTCACCAGGAGGGATTCCATTCCCAGTAAACCTGACTTCATCAGATCTGTAGCTAGCAGCCTTCAGGGGTCAGGCTAGGCCTGCCTTTATCAGGAAGCCAGGGCAAGGTGGAGCCTGGGAGATGAGAGGGTCCATCACGGAGAAGGGGGTGGACCTGCCTCGGGCTGCTCTGCCTGTGCCCGCCCGTTCCTGCCAGTTCCCAGAAGCAGCTCCTCCTGACGCTGGCGGTGAAGCTGCAAGGCTGCCGCTCAGTGGCTGGGACCCTTCGGCAGCATGAAAAAGGACGGGGTCTACCTTCTGGCAAGAACTGGAGCTGACCCAGGAGAAAGTGCGCACCGGGGACTGGGAGAACGTGGCTCAGCTTGCAACCAAGAGCCGCTGTCACCCGGTGGGAGGACCACTACAGGTGCCTGAGCTCCCGTGCTGGCCCTGAGGTGCTTCCGAATGATGGGGGCTGGGGAACAAATGCACATGAACCAGTGGGAGACAAGGGGCTCTGGGGAGTTTCCAGTCTATTTGAGAAGACGGGCTGACCCTGTGGGGTGACAGCAAAGACGAGACATCGAAGGGGACCGTGATTCTTGGCCGCATAGCCAGGTGGTCTGGGGTCACGTGGGGATTTATTAGCCTCTACTACCTCATTTGTAAAAAGGGGAAATATTGTATTGTGAGATTAAGAATAGAGAAAGCACACATTGTAGTGAGTAATGATTTAGGCATGTTCTGAACCCTTTTTATGTACTATCAATAAACTATTGTAGCATTAAAATGTGTAGGGCAGACCCAGTGGTCTTAGATTCAATGCAATTCCCATCAAAATAGCAAGGGCATTTCTCAAAGAACTAAAGCAAAGAATCCTAAAATTCATGTGGAACCACAGAAGACCCAAAATAGCCAAAGCAATCCTGAGAAAAAAGAACAAAGCTGGAGGGATTACACTCCCCGACTTCAAGCTCTACTACTAAGCCACAGTAACCAAGGCAATTTGGTACTGGCACAAGAACAGACCCATAGATCAATGGAACAGACTAGAGAGCCCAGATATAAACTCACACATATATGGCCAATTAATACACAATAGAGGAGCCATGGATATATAATGGGGAGAGGACAGCCTCTTCAACAGCTGGTGCTGGGGAAACTGGACAGATGCATGTAAGAGAATAAAACTGGATTACTGTATAACTCCATACACAAAAGTAAACTTGAAATGGATTAAACACCTAAATATAAGAGCTGAAATCATAAAACTCCTTGAGGCATTTAGATAAAGGGCTGCTCAGTGAGCCGTGTGGGGCCAGCCAAGTCATTGCTAATGAATCTGAGTTCAACCTTGAAAAATGTGTGAAATGTGGCTGCATGGAGGGGTGGATGGGGGTGCTGGCAGGGGGAAAGGAGCAGGTCTTGAGAAGGAGAACCTGGGACAGACTCCTTCCTGGGGCCTGGGGTCACCTCGTCTGTCTCCCATCACCAGATGGTTCCCCAAAGAAACAGAAGCCATTGGGTCTCATATCTAAAACCAGCACAAAATTTCATTATAACACTCGAACCTCACTTCACAGAAAACCAAGGGTCACGTCACAGATTTCCTGGCCGCAAAGGCTCTGCCCTGGCCACGCCCAAAGCAAGCGGACAGCTTCCCACCAAGACGGTGGGTGTTTCTGAGAACCAGGCACCTCGAAGGAGAATTCCAGTTTATATTTTCTAAGCTGAGGAATATGAGCTTTTCACATAAACCTTGATAAACCATCTCTGATTAAAGATACTGCATGAGTTCCACTTCTGAATACTTGTAATGAGTGATGACAGGAGTCGTGGAAGCAGCTGTGGTTGGCACGCATGATCGTGGCGTGCCGGAAGCCGTCCCGGGCACTTGGGCGGACACACCACCACGTTCACAGCAGGGCAGCTCCCCGGCCTTCAGGCAGAGTGGGGCCGGTCCGGTCTCTGCAGCCCAGCTACCGCCCCCTCCCACAGGCTCCGAGCAGTCAGGCCCCGGCTTCGGATGCCGCTGTTCCCTGGGTTGTGCTCTCCTCCCACTTCCACAGAAGCACATTAAACAAGCCAGGAGAGGCATTACAAGGAATTTAATAGGCAGCTGTGTGCTGCCCACTGAGTCGTTACCGGGACCAATCAGTCCGCCCCTGAACATCACTGCCTCTCCCGAAGCCGCTCTCCTTCCCGCACCCCACGCCCCAGCCTTGCTGCCTCACCTCCACCCCTGAGATGGTTTCCTCCTTAGTCTAGCCCCGCGGGCGGCTCTGGCCCTGCACCACCTCCACAGCTCATCGCTATAGGCCAGGAGCACTTGGGCCGCCCCCTGGCTGTGGGTGAAAGCAGCTTCCCTACAAGGGGCATCGGCCTTCGAAATTCAAAGACCCTCTGCCCACTGCCACATGCAGAGTAACCAGGGAGACTGAACGCTGCTTCTCCTCTTTGAAACCCTCCCTTAGGCCCCTTCCACGTGTCCAGTACGTGGCAGACTGTGACGCCTGCCGTGGGAAGAAGAACTCCAGGCTCTAGGGAGGGCAGAGTTAGTGCCTGACCCTTCTCCCCCAGCCGCCGGACGGAAGGAGGCGGGTGGCAAAGGAAGGCTGGCACGCTGGAGCGACAAACGGGGACGCGCCGGGTCGTCAATGGCTTCGTGCCCCTTGCTCTTCTCGGGCTGGCTGTGGCACCATTTCTTTTTCCCCACCTTTCTCAGATGCCTTCTCTGCAGAGCTAGGGAGAGGGAGAGGCCAGAGCGGAGGGGCTCCCTGGAGGCTGGCAGACATGGCACCACCTGAATCCCATGCCTGAGTCCGTCTGCACCCACTGGGGTCCAAAGAGGCTGCAGCAGCACCGTGCAGGGGCTGGGAAGGACTATGGACAGGCCATTGCAAGTCTACAGATACCACTTCATTAAATATTCTATAAAGACCTGAAAAATTAGACGAAGGGCAAAATCATGGATTGCAGAGACTACCAGTTCCAGAAAACTACTCCACCAATATGCAATTCTCCTTTGAGGGACCGACTCCTTTATCCTGAGATAGCACCTGACGACCAGCTGTGCGTCACTCCCTGCTTTTAGAGCAATTTTATTACATTTAACTCACAGTTGCATATTCATACCACAGCTATGCAGTTTTGAAAGAGCAAAACGAAGATGAATTAAAAAAGATAATTGTTTTAAAAGAATGCAGTCTAGTATAACCAGTTCACATGGACTTTCTAACTCTGCATGAAATGGAACCACCCTAGCAACAACTACGGCCAACGAGAGCTCAGACAGGTGCCCCTGCTGAGGGCGCCCGGCCTTAACACGGGCTCCTGCCACAGCCTGCGGGACACTCTGCTTCACGTACGGTGGGCCCTAAGGGACCAGCGTCATTCAATCTGAATGGGCCCCACACGCCTGTAAATAAAATCACTTTAACTGAAACAGAACAAGAAGCCGGACGCGGCTGGACAGAACGGTCTGCATCAGGTGCCAGCAGTGGCAAGAGCGGCTAGATGTTACTTCCCCCGAGAGTGCTGGGCCTGGAGTCGGTGAGAGGGTGTGGAAAGCGAGGCCCCAGGGAGCTCCCTGACCCCAAAGTCCAACACTGGTGAGAAGAGGCTGGACTTGGACAGTCTGTTCCTACAGAGGGATTCCAAACCCTCTTCAGCACATCTCATTCCCTACACCCCGCATCTGCCCAGACCCCAGACTTGGCCCTCGAGGCATCTCCGATTCCTCTCTCTCGCTCCCTCACCAACCAGTCACCGAGTCCCCCACCCTCTGTCACCGCAGCCTGCCCGACTCCATCCAGCCCACGTCCACCCTGGGTCGCCCGCCTGTAGATGCCTGTCAGCCTTGACGCGCTCCTCCCGCTGCGGCCGACGTCAGCCCCACTTCTCGAAGCGCACCTCTCACTTCACCCCCTTGCTCACCATCCCCGCTGCCTATTAAACATCAAAGCCAGCTTCTAATGGGTCACTCGGCCCCAGGGGACCACCTGTGTATCACCTCACATCCCTCCCCGGCTCCCACACCCTCCCTGCTGTTCCTTAAATTAACAGAGGTGCCTAACAGGGACCATGAGAAGGGACTGTGTCAAGCTGTCACAGAGAGAGTAAACTATGTTCAGCAAGGTCTGCTTACTTAGAAGAGGGCTGCTTCTACAAAGGGGAGGAAAACATCTTAGAAAGGTTTTCAACAATGGGTTGAAACTGAAGGGGTTGTGAATGTGTTTAAAATTGGAACCATCTCTAACCCAGAAAGTAAAATTAATCAAGGTGCCCTGAGCTGAATCAGGATTTACATTTGCCAATGTGTACCCACCTTCTCGCCCTCAAACAAAACTGAGCTTGAAGAACAAACAAATCCATCTTACCGGTCTGGAAGACAGCACCCCTGCAAAATGCTAATTCATGCTAGGATTCTGCAGGTGGGTCAACAGTTGGCATAAGTGCAGAACCACAGAAAACAGAAGAATCTGAGATGCTGGGGACTTAAACCCCAGATCTAAGTAGAAAATCTTTGAAAAACACTGGAAGAGATTACACTTGACCCCATCCATCCGGCCGTTCCACCAGCCGCATTTGCTGGGCACCCACTAAAAGCGTCTGTGTCAGTCAGAAGCGCCAGGCGATGCTAGCATTCCACTGTGCTCTGTTCTTTTTGAAGTCAACAGACACAAATCAGACATCTGGGCTCCGTGCTGAGCTGGGAAGAGCCCGATCCACCAGGGCAAAGCCACAGGAACCAGAAAGAACGAATAAGCTAAGGGCTCACAGTGCCGCGCCCCTGGCATGGCAGAGGCGCAGACCAAGGCCCAGGCCCACAAGCGGAGCTGCTCGCCAGGGAACGTGCCTGCCGAGGCCCGGAAGGCAGCCACGTCACCATACAAGCACAGCAGGGACAGGGGTGGAGGGGCCTGACGACCCTCGCCGGCCCCAAAGCGACGCAAGGGCGAGAGCTCATGGGGTCGCTGGCCTGCTGCACGGCTTTGGCCGCACTGCCGATGAACGGCCGCTCAGGTGGGGCTCGGGGTGGGTCCTGCAGCTGAAGTCCTGGTTCTCAAAACCAAGAAACCCGCCATCACTACAAGGAGGGAGCTCTAGACACACAGGCGTTACTGGACACGAGGAACAGGAATGTACACAAAGCCATTCTTTCTGGACCGTGACCAAGACACTGCCAGTCTTGTGGGTCTTATTGACGCATTTCACCAGATCTCCTGCCAGGAGATATTTACAGAAGAAATGGGGAAAATCCCTTTCTGTTCTTCCAAAAACAGACGCAAAGATGTTCTCCCGATATGCTAAATGCAGCCTTGCTGACGTCAGCGGCACCTGCAGGCGGGCCTGGCCCGAGGCTGGCAGCCGCCCGCCCGCCCCTGCCTGAGGGGCCCATCTGGTTGCACATTTGTCTGTACCTGTCACAGTTTACACCATAAAGCACACAATATGTGATCATTTCTCTAATGAGATTTGTCATTTCATTGAATCTGGTTATTTGTTTTTAATAGATACTTAACCAAGCCTAACATTTGGCTTTCAAACTGCAGCAGGCTGCCTGAGATGCTGCATTTTGGTCTCAGTTTTTGTGTGTATGGAAAAAAGGTTATTAGTTGTACTGCGGATCTTGGACAAATTAGCCTCATAGATGTGGGCCAAAGAAGTTTCCCTTGCTGGCCCTCAGGAAGGCCTCTGTGAGAGCTGGGAGGCGTGGATTCCTCTTCTCCGAGACACTTGATCAACCGGGAGCCCTGGCTCACCCACAGCCATCCTGTATAGACAGGCCCACGCCACTGAAGGGCTGTGTGCCAGAGGAGTGGGGCAAACCGGACCATCATTTTATTTTAAGTGCACCGGTCTCCCCGGGTTTATGCGCTGCAAACCTACACACAGCGCTTACTGACCTTCCCAGCGCCTAGCGGCTGCAGGGGCACTTGGTGATTAGCTGTACAAGAAAAGCTGGTGGTGGTCTCACTAACAAGTGAATCCGCACCTCACGGCTTGTCTAGCTGAGGGCCGAGCCATCCTCCGGCCGGCGTGCAAGAGTCTGGCCTGGGATGGTGCTGAGACCCCTCTCCTGAGCGGCTCACTCTGGCCCCCAGATGCCTACAGCCTCCTTGGCATGGGTCCAGTCCCAGGACAGCGTGTTTCGGCACAAGTCCAGCAGAGGGTATTCATGGGAGAGGCTAACGGACCATCTCATTTTCTGTAGTGCCAAAGGCAAAAGGCGTGTGATAATCGCCCTGTGTTGGGGAGACTCACACCAATGCCTGGGTCTTCTGGCTAATATGGCTCCTGCTTCGTGAGGGGGACTCACTTTCAGCCACAAGTGTGTAGAGAAAGTCTGATCCTGCGTGGCTGATTTGATTAACACTTTAAAATCGCCTGAGGTTTTGTAGAAAACCCTTTGCGGTCAATATTAGGGAAAAATTGTTTTAAGGAACCACCTTAATAATTTATGCCACAGGTTCCTGAAACTGCTGCCCATTTGAATCACTTGAAGAGCCTCTTTTTAATGGGCTCTTGGGCCCCATTCCAGACCTGAACCAGGATCTCCCAGGGCGGGGCCTGAGAACTGAATGGTAAAAGCTCCAGGGCGACTCTGAGGATAAGCAGAAGACTTTCCTGTTTTTTTACATTAAGGATGTTTTTTTTACCAGCCTCAGGTCCCTGTGGTTGAAAGGGGCATGTATGTTACTAGACAGGGGTTTTTCTTTTCCCATTTTGTTTCTATGTTCTTTGAAGATAGTTAGCCACAAACATGAATTAATTTAAAAATGAGTCTCAGAAAAATGAAATCCCCGATTCCAGTGTAGTTGTCAGTCGTTTAAGACAGAGGCAACCCCAACCTCTCAGAAGAAGGCTGAGGTCTGCAGACTCTGCCTGCCTGGGTGAGAGCTGCCCGCAGAGAGACCGCGGAGCCCCGAAGTGTATGTCTCTCACCCAAGATGGCAGCAGAGAAACATTTTCAGGGGCTGAAGCAAAAATCATTACAGGAAGTAATAATTCTGTTTTAAACGCTGCTGGAGGGCAGATTGATGAAGGTTTCAAAGATCAGTCCAGTGCCTCAACCTCCAAGTAACCCTCGGGCACAGCAAAGCTGTCAGCTGCTGCAGACTGCTGCACTCACCGGGCATGGCGTGGGGTTTCTGGATTCACTCTTACTTCTAGGAAGAGGAAAAACAAACCACAACTGGCTACTGAGCCAGCGGCAGTAGGAACCTGAGGCGCTGGAACCGCATTTAATTTAAATGACCTAATTTAAAATCTGTCATTTCCGCCTTTCTGTTGTTGTGTGTGTGAAAAACGTGGGGGGAAGAATTATTTTCTCCTCCCAACTAGGAGGAAGAAAGTAAATATTTAAGGAAGAAGTACTAGAGTACTAGAAAAAATATTTTGTAATACTTGATAGATCACAGAGCACTTCACATCCCTAAAATGCACCCTTTCAGCACTTCCTGTGAACCTGCGATGCCAAGACCGGTGCTAGAGGAATTCCCGGCAGTGGTGAGGCAGCTGCACAGATGACAGCCATTTGGGGAATCGCTAAAGAAATATTTACAAAGACCTGCGGGAGCTTTTGGTTAATGATTTTAGGAAGTGGTTGGGACATAGTACAACTTCCTTCTAGCCTGAACAGTTTCCCTGCTCTTTTAAAATATTTTGGTTTTGAGGAAAATATAAATTATGTATCTACTTCTCTTACTAGAAAAAAATCAAAGATGGTTCAAAACTGCAACATTTCATTCTCTAGTGTAAGTAAAAGACTTTACAGAGTGGAAGCATGCTATTTAAAAATACAAATGTAAAATCCACACATTTAAAAGACTGTATAGAGTCAAAGTATACTATTTAAAAGTACAAATATAGAATGAGCACATTTGAAAACTATTTATCTCAGTGAGGTAGCCAACACATGGTAAAGCCGGCTCCAAGAACAAAGAACTGGGTATTTGCAAGTATTAAAAGGAATGTTAGAATAAGATCACTAAATCAGATACACACCTGGCTAGTAGCCTACAGGGCAATAAAACTCTAACTTCTGAGGTTATCTTGTCTACCAGAGAGAAACCTACAAATTAATGGGTAACTTTATAGTGTCTGTGTTTTAATCAAATAGTAAATAACAAGTTTAAACACAGATACATTCTCCTCATGAATCCAGCCCTATCCATTATAGAAAGCTTAGCATGATTTTGTCAGGACATGTACCTCCCACCCTCCACCCTATTTCTAAGTTTTGGATAATGCCTCTTAATAATAGTGAAGTGGTTAAGAGCAGGGACACACAGTGTGGGTCCTTAGTTTTGGGTACACTAGCTACGTCAGAGTCCTTGAAGGACGTGCTGAGGGAGGAGGAGCTGACCGGTCTTGGGAGGCTTCAGAGAAGGCGACGTGAGAGCTACATCTCGACATGTAAATTGGCGTTTGAAGATGAGAAGTAGTAAGAGAAATTTCGTTGGAGTCCCTCAGGCCCTACTCATTAAGAGAAATTCATATTCAATTTCACTTTGGCCTTTTTAGGTGTTACTTTTATCAAGTTTGGTTTTGAGGTTTTCCTACTAAATGCAAGCAAATAATGGCAACCAGTAGGTAAGATTACCAAAGAGAAAGGAGAGAGAGAGAGATGTCTACAGAGAAGACACAGACATTTAAGGAACCTCTCCAGTAGCTCATGCTCTCAGAACGGAACAACAGCCTCTAGAGCAGAAATTGATGCTTCTAATATTGACCTTTGGCATCAAGAGGTTAATTATTTTTAATACCTTCTAAGAAGGCAAGGATATATGTGATATGTTTGAAAATTATTTTCACCCTAATGATTAAAATAATTTGGGCGATTAAAGGGATAAATTATGCTTTCTCCTGATGGTTCTGAAAACAGCATGTTACTTTGCAAGAAACTTTGCATGTACAGTTTGCAAAGGTGCTTTTTATTCTTCTCTGGACCAAAATAATTTGAATAGGAACACAAAACTATACTATACATCACCATTTTGCTGTACAGATAACTATTGGTCCAAAGTGAAAAGCAGATCAGTGTGAAGCATGGTAGAATCGAGTGCCCATTGACCTTGGGCACAGTCAGTCCCCTGGACCGGAAGCAGCAGACCCACACCCGTGCTGACAACTCAGGGGTCTCTGATCGGCAGGATTCCAGGATTTTTGTCTCTTTCATAAACATGGCCATCATCTAAGCTACGATCAGAGGAACAAACAGTTCTACTAGTAATGTCATAAAATAGTAGGGCTACATGTCAATACTGAACTGCTGGGTTTTCTTCAAAAAAATTATGGGTTATGACATAACTTGAAATCAGACTGTTACACAGAAGTCCTCTCCAGGGGCCTGATCAAGTCGCCCGTGATCAGAACGCCAAGGCAAAACAAATGACAACGGCAAAATAAACATACATTGAAAATCCATAAAGTAAATCTGTAAAATAAACTCCATAACTAAATTGCTTTTTAAGTATAACACCTAAAAGAATTATTTTAATGCTATATAGCAAACTATCTTTTGTGCCATTTTAATTCTTTCTTTCAAAAAGAAAACCAGGAATAGGAGTGCCAAAGCTTTTCATTGGGTTAATTCTCTTGTACAAAGATTATAGTTCTGATAATACATTGTATCAAAATCTAAACTAATAAATGGTTATTTGGACACTTAAATTAACAGTAGATTGTGAATACCTTAGGGTGGATTAATCAAATTCTTTCTTCACTTGACAGCAAATTCTTATACTTTGAAGTATGTAATTTAGAGAAAATGCAAAATACATAGGGGAAAGCATTTGCAATCGAAACACTCCGAGTCAGAAACTCATGTGCATATTTGTAAATCAGTTTTTAAAAGTTAAATTAAAATTTATTAACACTTCAAGAAAGGTTTTATTATCTTTAAATGTAGTAATAGTATAATATGAGCCTAGAAATTTCTCTGTCATCTATATACCCAAAAAAGAGACTAGTAACCTTTTAATAAATAGCTACTAACAGGGTAAAATTTGACAAATTTAGTCATTCTCAGAAGAAGTACTTGGCTGGGTAAAAATGAGTTCAGTGCTATATGTGGCAAAGAGTGAATATATTTTGAGGTAGTTTTGATATGGCTAATATAAACAAATACAAAGCTTTATATTAAAATGTTCTTTGTATACACATAAATTATTGGTTTTAAGTTGGTGAAACTTACTACATGATTTTTGAAAATGTACCATATTTGAAATGAATATATATTGTCTTCATGTATAAAATGCCTCACTAAAGAGTTGACATCACTTTAATCACTTGTAAAGGTGAATAAAAGTAGACTGCATTTAATGATTATTCAAAAACTTATAATGAAAATTAATATTTATGCTAAGTTTTATTATGGGGAAGTCACTGTGAGTTCTTCCTTTTTTTTTTTTAACAGCTATATAAGTTTTTTGTCCAATCCATTAAAACTAAATCATTTCCTTTAAGTATTTATCTGGAAATTTCATCTTCTAAATACAACAGTGTCAAAGAATCAGCGAATTTCAGGCTTAGAAGAATCTTTAGAGTATACCCAGTGTAGGGGATCCCAAACTTTAGTTTGTATCAGAAGTCTCTATTTTTCTTGTCAAAGTGCAGATGGCCAGGCCCCTCCCCACTCATCTGATTCAGTAGGCCTGGGGGGCCTGGAAACAGCCAGGGCACCTCCACCCCGCCCCCACGTGGCTCTCACGAGGAGTCTACGGATCCCCCCCTGGAAGGAGGCTACACTGTGCAGCCCGCAACCCCTCCTTCTGAGGTCAGAAATCCTCCTACCACACTGACATCCTATTGTGGCCATTTCTGCCTCAAACGACTCCCTCCCCCACCTCCTACAGGTAACTCTGCCTCCTGGGCCAACTCATCACACATGCAAAGGAACCTTCTGATAGAAACCTGTACATTCAAAACATGAAGTCACTCAGCACGGGCTTACACAAATACGCCATTGCAAAGACACACTGAGGAATTAAATGCATGAAGAACTGACCTGCTTCTTCTGGTATTTGTTTATCAGTTTCAGAAACAAGGCGTAGCATCCGGAATAGCTGGCCAAGGCTACACAGCAGTCATGGTAAGAAGTAAGTTTGCTGCAGAAATGCCAAATGGGAAAATAAAAATAAAGTTTGTGTTTTTATAAAGTTCAAATACACATTGGTTCACTTTAAATATAGACCTTCAAAGCTTTCCCGGTGCAGGAAAAGGGGCCTAGAAATATTCCATCCAACCATCCAGAGAAGCCTCAGGGGGCCTGCTGTCCACTCTAGACTCTGGGGCTGGCGTAGGGGGGAACTTTGAAAGAGAGAAACCGGAAGCCTCTGACGCGTGTATATGGCATGCATTCACCCTGCTCTTGTGGTTCAGAAAACACAAGCTAGGAATTTACACAAAATCTGGCGGAAGCCAACCAGTGAATCAGGACCTTGTCAGAAGCAAATGTTAAATTGCTTGTACATGCTAGGCTGGTAGTGGTATAGTAATATTAGGCAAAATAGAGCTTAAGGCACAAAGCCTTGAAAATAGCTTCAAAATGTCCAAAGCATTCAAGCAAGCAAACAAAACCCACAAGGCAGTATTGACAAACCTACACCAAATTTGAAGATGTTCATAAGTCTCTCATTAAGTGATATATTAATAAGTAAAACCTCATTACTATTTTAAAAGCATGATCATGAGCCAGCCCATTAACAAGTCTCAGCAAATTTTTAGAGCGCTGGTGTCTCACAGATCATTCTCTAGTCAAAGGACAATTAAATTAGAAATCAATTTTAAAAACACATTTTTTGGGAATACATTTTTAGAAATTTAAAAACACTAAGTTATGGGTCAAAGAAACATAAAAAAAAATACTTAGACCTGAAAAACAACAACAGTATTACAAGTCAAAATTTCTGTGATGCAGCCAAAGCAGTATTTAGAGGAAAAATAATATCCTTAAGAATGCTGGAAAGAAAATAACTGAACTTCTATCTAAAACATAAGAAAAACACAATATATCTAAAGAGAGTAGAAGAAAGGGATTAATAAGGATTAGAACTGAAGGAATAAAATATAAAACAAACATTCTATAGAGTGGATCAATATATCTAGTGGTTCTTTGCAAAAACTAATAAAATTGGCAAACTTTCAGCAAGTGTGATCAAGAAAAAAAGAAACATCACAAACAATCAAAATAAGAAATGAAAATCAGTATCAACAATGAAGAGGCAGTATAATCGAGTGGTTAAATGTAAGAATTCTAGAGCCAGACTACCTGGTTTGAACTGCAGCTATATGACACTAGGAAAGCTAATAAACCTCTCTATGCCTGTTTCCTCATAGGTAAAATGAAGATAACAATAATAGTACCAACCTTTTAAAGTTGTTATAAGGAGCAAATGAATTAGTGTTTGGAAAGTGCTTGGAACATTACCTGGCACATAGTAGACATTTGTTAAATAAATGAAATAAAAGGAGACATAACTAGAGATGCAATGGAGATTAAAAGAATAATAAAAGAATATTTGGAACAATTTAAAATTATTTTAAAACAGATAAAATAGACACATTCCTATAAAAATATAACTTTTTAAAACTGACTAAAATAGAAATAGGAAACATGAGAAGATACATAACCATTAAAGAAAATGTATCTGTAGTCAACAAATTCACACACACATATGTGAGCACACACATATACACACACCAGGATAAAATAGCTATTCAAGTAAGTTCTACAAACTTTTTAAGAAACAGATGTTTCTCACAAATTCTTCTAGAAAAGAGAAAAGTCAAAATTCTTCTCAACTCATTTTATGATGCTGGTATAAACTTGACACTAAAACCAGACAAGGACGGTATGGGAAAGAAAAGTACAGGTCAGTCTAACTCATGGGACCATATGAAACATCCTAACAAAATATTAGTTAAGTAAACCTAGCAATACATATAATGGTTTAACATGAAAATATCTATTGAAAAAGGAAAATCCACATAATCAGAGGGCAAGCATTGAGAAAATTTAATATCCATTAGTGAGAGAAAATTCTTCCTTAACCTTCTAAAGTATAGCTAAAAAACCCTACAACAAATACTGTTTTCACCTGGTAAAACCACAGAAATATTTCCTTTAAAGCCAGGAGAAATGACACAGGCCCACACCTGTGAATGGAATGCCCTGATCAGTGTGATAGGAAGGGTGGGGACAGCAGGGAGAGTGTTAATAACTGCATAAAAACAAAATTATTCTTATTTGCAGACAATTTGCACAGAAAGTCCAAGAGACTCTATAGACTAACGCTTAAACCTGATGTTCATCAGAACTCCTGGACACAAGATCAACACTCTTCATACACAACAGCGACAACCTGTTAGAAAATACACCTTTCTGAAGATGGCATTCATAATTGCAGTAAAAGCTACGAAGGAATAAATCTAACCAGAGATGTGCAAAATCTTTTTGGAGAAGATTATAAAAGTTTTTTGAAAGGAGAGAAGGCATCACAAAAGTTCATGGAAGGAAGACTCAATATCTTAAAGATGTCAGTTCTCCCACCTCCATCCCCGTCACTCTACATGCTCAGTGTGGTTCCATGGAAAACCCTAAAGTCCTATCATGGACTTTAGCTGATTCTCCAATGCGTCAACGGCTTGCTGGAGGCACCCGCGGGCAGACGACCATCGCTTCTGGAGTGGAGTAAGTGTCGACATGTCTGGTGAATGCGTGAGCCAAAATTCAGTCCAACCACTAAAATAGAACCGCCTTCTATTGCAAACGGAGTCAAATGAGACTTCCTAAGGGAAGATCCCCTTTTCTAGTTACAAAGCTCAAGCGCTGTTCCCAGGCATACGATACGGTGGGCACGTTTGGAGCTAGAGTTCTTTATCTCCACTAAGCCAAGAGGAATTCTCAACCTTTCGGTGAAAACACTAGGATAACTCAACAACTCACCAAAGAACTAAAGTGACTTACAAATGATGAATTTAGAATCACGTTAGAAATAAACAGGAAATAGAGTCATTGGTTTAAATCATTCATTTTAAACTTGGGCTGCTAGACATTCCTTTCCTGCTAGGTGAACTAAGGAGCAAAAATAGGATTAAAGATAACCTGACACCTAAGTGCTGGCATTTCTGCAAGGCTGCTTAGTCTTCTTATTTCACCTACCTGAGTATTCTGGCAACATTGGTGCAGACGTCCGTGTCGCCCATGCACTGTCCCATCACTGTGCAGAGCTCGGGAAGGGCGCGGACGCTCAGCAACGTACTTCTTGCCGGGGGTGAGTCAACCAGGTTTCTCAATGCAGAAGTCATCTAGGATGCAAACAGGTCGGTGCCATTTTTTTTTCTAACTCGAAAATACAGTGACGCTCATCAGATCAGCACACAGCGGCTCATCCCGTAAGTTTCAGTCCATCAGTGGGGAAGCCAAGCCCCTGGCCGGCATCTCCACCAGAGAACGCAGGCCCGGCACAAGCAACGTGAGATGAAAACGGAGAAATGAATGTAAAGAAAGCCGACTTTGGTTCAAATAAAGAATGGAATATTCGTATCGATAAGCAATCTGTATGCCAAAACCCCAGGTTAAGCATGTCATCGTCTGGATTTGTTTGCAGTCATATGACTTTCAGTGGAGCCCTGCAACGTGCCTCAGTGGCTCCGCGGGTTGGAGCGTAACGGCAGCATCATACAGTGCCGTGGCCACGGAACATTCAAGGCCGTTAGTTCCTCTCAAGAGGCAATTACTGATTTCTTGTAAATTCATCTTAATTTGTAAAAATTCCTCAAGAAAGCTATACTTTAGTCTTTGTTCAAGAGAACAAGTTAGTAAATCCATAAAACTAATATTGCTGTTATCTAATAATTTGACAGGCCGTGTGACCTGCCTTGTGGGATACCAGAGGCAGGCTACTGGGTAAGATCAGCTCAGGAGCTCAAGGCCTGATCCAGTCCCGGCCCCACTCCCTGGCTTTGGTCCGTCCCAGAGCACATGCTTTTCATCAGCAGAGGCGGGAGTGGTAACTGCCTGCAGTCGGGGAGATTCAAGGACAGGAGGTGTGTGAATGGCGTGCCAAGGCCGACTACCTCCCAGGGACTCAGAAATCATGGGTCTCAACCCCAACTTTGCCGTAGGACTTTATTCCCAAAACACAGAAGAGAGACTACCGGCTGTACAGTCAAATGACGGGGGTGCAAGCCCCACATCTCTTCCTAGTGACATGACGGAGGCGCTCACTCATCTCCCGGCCCCGACGTCCCCGCATCCTCATCTGGGAAAAGGGGGCTACACCTCGGGCGGCGGTCCCAGGTGGGAAGCAGGTAATGAGGTCTCTGCACTGTGAAGCGCTGTGCGACTGCAAAGCACCACAGTCACGGCGAATAAACCTTCAAAACAGTCAGTAAGATGACACATATCTTTGATCAGTTTTCCTTTGCAACAATAGCAACAAAAAGATTTGTTGAAAAATAACTATCTTGAAAGCAGAGAAAATAAAAACAATGCTTCAAATAAATGTGTACAAGTCTTTTGTAGTTGATTCAGTTACGCAGCTATTTGGTAAACTCTTCTCTGAACGCTTGTCTCCAAACCACCGGCGGGGGAAACAGGCGGGCGAAGGGAGCTTTCCGCCGCGGCAGCCGTCCTGCAGGGACGCCGGTCACGCCAGGCTTGCCAGGCCCGCCCTGCGTGGGACGGCAGCCTCTCGCCCCTGACCCCGGCCCTACCTGCCCTGCTCCTCCAGAGGCGGCTGCCCGTGGCCGCCCCTTCTGACCTCTCTGCCCGGCCCGGCCCCCACGCAGGCTGGGCTCCTTCACCTAAGGCCGTCTTGCTCCCCATGTCGAGCCTCCAGCTCGGGACGCTGTCAGCAGAAGGGACAGCGGTTTTCTTAGAGGCTTTTGTTTTCTTGTTCAACTAGTTTTTTTCTCTCCTTTTTCTCTCAGTTTTTTCTCTCCTTTTTCTCACCTCACTAGAGGAAGTGAAGACAGTGTAAGCTTCTGTTACGCCCCAAACGCAACGTTTATAAATGGCCCAAAGCACGAGTGGAAGCACACTCTAACTGTGAGGCGCCGTCTGGTCTTAGATCCCCGCCTGTGTACCACGCGTGTCACATGGTGTGGCACGCATGCGGTCCCGTGAGACACAAGCCATGGAACATCGTCGCCACGGCTGTCAGCCACGGTGCTGGAAGCACACACATGAAACATGCCACAAGCTAGAAAAACACGTCGTGACGCCTCAATGTCTGACACCACCGTCCACTCGACTGCTCAGAGGCGTCCCAGGGCCATGCATGTGCTTCTGTTTCCTCGCCGTAAGCCCCGCTGGCCTTTGGCCCGGGGCTCTGACCGTGGTCACGAGGCGCTGTGACTCTCAGCAGCCCCGCAAAGTTCATCTGCCCCCGTGCAGGCCCACACACCAGCTGATGCGGGCTTGTTAGTCTCAGCGTCACGGCTACTCCCGCAGTGGGGGCGAGGGCTTTGTTCTTCAATTCCTACAAAGAAACACCCATGTACTGCGGTAATTAGAAAGGTTAGGGAATCAGAAAACCACGGATTAATAAGACAGTATCTCTGAGGTACATGAACTTTAAGATGATGGTATAGGAGCAGAGGAATGAAAAGTAACAGATGAATGAAATCTGACTTTCTGGAGGGGAGCTTCTGGCCCCTCCCTGTGTCGCCCCGTTCCTGATGGCGGACCCTCCCCTTCCACACCTGACTGGTGCCCCACCACCTCTTCTTCCCACCACGAGGGTGCAGGTTCAGTTTCAGCCGCCCCATCTCCCTCCCAACCCTGACAGACCCCGTGATCGGTGTCCTTCTGGCCTCAGCCCCCCTGCGGCTCCCTGGGGAACCCAGCCTTCCCCGCTCAGACTGCACTGGCCCCAGGTTCCTCTCTGTGGAGCACAGCCCCCGCCGGCCTGGGTCCCGCGCCTCCCAGCCTCTCTCCCACCGCACTGACCATCCTCCCGTCACCGCCCCACGCAGGCCCTGGTCCTCCCCCAGGGCCCAGCCTTTGAGCAGCCCCTGCCCCCAGGGCTCTCCTGCACCAGGCCCTGAGCAGCCCTTCTCCCTCTGGCTCATTTCTCTGCGCCCAGAGCGGCTCGCTTCGCCTCTGCGAAGGCTGTAAGGCAGCTCCAGGGCTGGCCGAAGCACAGAGGGAGCGGGGGCGGGAGGAGGGCGGGCGGCAAAGGCGGCGGAGGACCCAGGGAGCAGGGAAGGAGGCCTTCCCCTTTAAGAAGCCTCTGCCGAGGAAGTGGTGGACCCGCGGCCGCTGGAGCCAGAGCTGCCCCCGCTAGGCGGAGGACCAGGAGGAGGTCGGGCAGAGATGAGGCCGGCCCTCCCCAGAGGCTGGCTGTGAGCCGCCAGCTTCTGCACAGGCAGGGGTGGCGCTGCAGCCTGAACACAGACGGGCGGCTTTTTCTGGGAAACGGGCAAAAAGACCAGGGGGAGGAATGTGTCGCCGGATACTGTGCAAGAGTAAAGGGGGATTCCAAGTCAACCCCCTCAGCTGCCAACTGCGTCCCATCCAGCTTTTAGCAGAGAGATGTTTGTGGACATCATCAATGAGTCTGTGCTCTGTGCTGCTGTCGTTTGCCACCCCCAGGAAGCCCACCCGGGGGCTACCCCCGGAGCAGGAGCTCACCAGAGCCTACGCTTTCTGCTTGGAGGAATGTATTTGTTTCTGCCTAACTCTGCTCTAATTTATATTGCTTCTAATTCCACTTAGTTATGTGCTCTCCTATTTTACTGCATATAATCTGTTAAGCCATCACAAATCCTTTAGGGCAGAGAGAGAAGTGTAGGGGTAGCTGCAGACATAAATGCTGTTTGGCTACTAAAGGGCTCTCTGGAGCGATTCTCAGCCTCCTAAGTGTCATCTCACCAAGAAACAGCAAACTGGAAAACAAGAGCTTCTGCTGTTCTTACTCTCCCATCTCCTACTGTGCAGCCCCAGGTCATGGAGGCGACCAGTGGCAAGAGAAGGAGAACATGGAATCGATGGTCTGCAAAGAGGATTAAGAATTAAAGCTTCCTTGCTTATTAGATGTCTGGCATACATCAAGGAAGAAACAAGCCGGTGTGATTCTGGTTACTAATCTGCTGCTGAGGAACGGCTGAGCCGTCCTCCGTGACTCCAGCGTCCTCACCCTTTCTGAGGCAGCTCCTTCCGTCCGCGTTTCCCTAAATTCTTCCATCATGAGAGGCACTGAGCCCCAGCCTCAATCAGATCTCCAGGTGAAACGCCAGGTGGGTTTGGCAAAGCTGTCCTACCTCCATTGAATGGACAGGGCCTCGGGGTTCTCACTGTGCAGGTAACCCTGGGAAACCCATTTTAAAGGGAAAAGTTATTAAGAAGTGATTACATAATTTATAAAGGCTCAAACAGCATTTTAGTACAGCAAAGTTAGAAGTCGATGCATTTGGCATCTTTTTTTTCAAATCAGTTATAGGTACCTAATTATCAATTTCAAATTATATTTTCAGTTATTAACTAATTGAAAAACCTAGCAAACACAAGACAGCTTTTTTTTAAATTATGAGGCCCTCCTGATTTACATCACTGGACTTAAGAATAATAACACAGGCTGAGCGGCCGTGGCCCCATTCCCAGCGACCTCTACTACAGCAGGGTGGGCACAAGGCAGGGAGGGTTGGGTGGGCCTCCACATGCCTCCACTTCTGGCAGGGAAGGCCCTCCCCTCCCCCCCCCCACCCGCCAGCCGAGTCCTCGGTCCCACCCCTCGCATTCAGCCGTCCGAGCTGCCCCAGACCGAGGGGCTCAGCGCTCAGCACAGAACTCCTGTTCAGGCGCACTGGGAATTGAGCCCTTTGGCTCAGGACCCTCGCCGTCAATCACGACATGGTTTCGTGGAGAAACATTTTCCCAACTGCAAAAAACAGCTTTCAAAGAAACCTTTGGAACATAATGCATTTGAAAAGTGCACCGCAAATAGTTTGAAATTTACTATGCTTCCTCTCCCAAGTTAGCATCCAGAGTCATGTTTATTCATTCCCACACATTGAACGTTATGACGTAAAGGATCTGAGCAAGGACTTCATGGTCTATGAAGCCACCTCATGAGCCGGATCACCTTTGTTCGCTGAACCAACCCCGTGGGGCAGACAGAAAATGTGTGACAAGCCCCCTTTTCGGAGGAGAAAACTGAAGCCCAGAAAGCCTGCCAGCTGCCGGGTATGTGGGCGCCCGGGGCTCCGACCCCTTGTCTGCGGTCTTCCCCACTCCCTTTGGCTGTCCCTGAAGCACTCACTTTACTTCTCAGTCGTCTGGAATAGCCACAGCCACATCCCTCGAGCTTTATCTCAACTTAACTGCCGACTGCGGAACGGGTCCCTTCCCGCGGAGGATGTGTGGGGGCTGACCCAGCCACCAGGCCGCAAAGTGAGGCAGACGACTCGGGGCCAGGCCACACCGTCTCCCTGCCCCAGCACCGCCGTCTCCCCCTGTCACACAAGCAGAGCCACTGTTTGGATCTGTGCCCAACTGAGGCCACATATATGCCAGAACCAGAGCCTCTGTGGTAACCCAAGAAGTTTCACATTGTCTCATATATGATTAACACAGGTCTGGCTGAGACAGAAATCAGTGACAAGATGCCCCTGAACACACAAAACCTCTAGCACCTGAAATTCCTAAGCATTTTATTTGAGCTCCATATATATGAAGCCTATTCACTCACGACCCTCATCCTGTGGGGTGCCTGCTGGAGGCCCTGGCACGTCCTCCCCGCACGCGTCTGACTCCAGCAGGAAGTGGTTCTGCCCGCCTCTGACTCCCAGCGCCCACTGTGACTATTTAACGCTAACCTTTGCTTACTACAGTTTTGCCATTTACTGCCTCTATGTCGGTTTCCTTGGTGAAATGAGGAGAGCTGACTGTTCCAGCTGTGGCTGTATATGGGTGTCCATGTCAGCCACATACAATGCCAATGCAGTGAGGCAGGAAAAGGAGTCTGAAAAGCCTTAAGAACTACCCAGTAACAACACCGAAAATCACAACCACATGATAAAGTCAGTGACATGTCTTTACTACCACAGCTAAGTATCTGCGATGAGGAGACAAGGTCGGGGAGGTCAGACAGTGCTTGAAAAGCAAACCTCTCTCCCCAGAAACACCAGGCGTGGGCTACCTGCATCCCACCCTTGCGAGGAGACACCAGCAGCAGGGCCCCCCGGCTACTCCCACCCCTCGCTTCCTGATGGTGGGCCCAGGGTGCTCTGCCCCCTCCTCCTGGGGCGGACACAGCCATGACCGGGTGACACGTCTAGCGGGGGGTTCAGGGCTAGAAGGCATGCCCGCCTCAGGTGTACGCCACGTCTCCCATGATGGTGTAACCTTCTCCCTTCCCCATTTGCCTTACTCTCTTTTCTTTCCAAGTTCAAAACCCAAGGCATTCTATGCTTGAGGTCTCTGAGGGCCCCAGTCTCCAGCTATGCTGTCCTTGGAGAATCCAGGGTGAACACGAGCGGCCCGTCCATAGCTCCTTCCCCAGAACGGGAACAGGAGGACGTGGCCGAGCCCCCCACTCCGATTGCCTACTCTCCCACACGACTGGCCGGCTGGGCACCTCCACTCCTGGGTATCCCTTATAGGAAGGAAACCTTGTAAGTCAGAAAGAGCTGTCCCCTTCCCACTGATGCGTATATCATTAAAAAATTATCAGGCCTAACATCCAATACCAGAAATTGTGACAAAAAACTTTCATCTAGTCTCAAAACCAATATGTTAATAAGCGAAATAAGTCTAACACAGTACTCTGACTGTAGTGTAACCATATCAATTTCCTGGCTTTAATAATGTCCTATAGCTGTGAAAATGTCACCGTGGGGAGAAGCCGGGTGATGGGTACACAGGACCCTTCTGTACTATTTTTGCAACAGTTTGTGAATCTATACTTAGTTCAAAATGAAAATTCAAAGAAAAGCCAAACAAAAAAAGACGCACACTGTCTATTCTATTTATATCCCATTCCAGAATGGGTGGAGCTTATCTAGGGTGAAGGCAATCGGAAAAGGGTTCCCTTTAGGGGGTGGGAGAGTGGGAATTAGCTGGGAAGAGGGTGGGGAAATTTCTGAGGTGGCACAAGTCTTCTGTGTCTTGAAAGGCATGTGGCTTACATGGCGATACGCTTTTGTCAAAACTCATCAGACATACAAAATCTGAACGTTCCATGGTATTGTCAATTATGTGCCTCAAAAAAGCAGTAAGAGAACAAATGACCTTATCTGCTGCTTCCTATTCAAACAAAATCCTTAAAAGAGACACTTAGAAGGTATTATTTTTCTGTTTAACCATCAAATCTCCCATAAAATTAACTGTAAGAATTTAAGAAATATAATCATGGTAATATTTGCTTCCATTTTATAGGCATGTAGTTTGTTTCCTCCAAAACCAGAGCAGGGTTCCAGCTGGTGGAAGTCACTGCTTTAGTTCAGGTGTCATGGTCTGAAGAGGTGGCTTCCCATAGGGCGGTGTTAAGACAGAAAGAGAGGTAACATATTTTCCTGTTTAAGTCTGGATGCTTGTAATAATTAATAACCTAAATATAAATTTATTAATTTCTGCATTTTAAAACTATTAAATAGGACTAAGGCAAGATTTAAAGGACCCCACCACCTTGGTATAATCCTTAATTACTAACATAATTAAAATCATTGCTAAACTGGACTCCCAGTCAAAAACCTCCCTTAAATTCTCCAAATCTGTGAAGCAGAGACTAACTGCCTGAGAGCTTGACGTCCGTGTGCACAGACCCTGCCCTGTTGATGTAACACGGCCCCCTGCCGGCTTTAGTTTCTCTTCAGCACTGTTGTCCACTTAGCCTGTCAAAGCCAGAAAAACAAAAAAGACCTAGGATTTGAAATCCATCTCTAACTCTGTCATCTTAATCTCTTATGACTAATTTTTTTTTTCTCATCAGAAGTAACTGCTCTTTGAAGCTCCAAGTTTTTGGTAACGTTTGCTGAGTGCCAGCTGTGCACCACGTCCCACCTGGTCCAGGCGCTTTAATAGGTCATCTCATTTAATTTTCCCAACTACTCTCAAAGCCAGCCGGAGCTCGGCATTACAGCCGAGGAGAGCGCGGTCAGGGCAGGAGACCTGCTGCCAGCTCAGGCCCCCGGCTCCAAGGCCTGTGCCCTCCTCGCCAGTCCGCACTGCGGCGCGGAGGCTGCCCCAGCCCCGGGTACGAAGACAAACAGGCCCTCAGCCTCCTGCACACACAGTATTTTACAGCAGGGGACGGAGTGGAGCACAACTCAGAATATAGGGGTGAACTCAGAACTCAGATCAGCCAAAGTGGGACCTTTACTCTGGGCTTAGGAATTAAAAAATATTTGTATCAAAACGTCTTTTAATTTCAAAATACAGAGATAAAGAAGTCACGTGAGGTTTAAAGAGCATGGACCCCCCCTGCCTACTCAAACTGCCCCACACTGCGCCCAGAACCCCTCGCCCCGGGGCTTCTCCGCAGCGCCTGCCAGAGCGGGCCAGCCCGGCGATCCCACCGGCTCCCCTGCGCGCTGTCCGCCCTGCTGTCTGGCCACCACTTCCTCTTCCCACTTCCCACCCCATAGACGAGGCATCTTACAGAGTCTGTTCTTCCTCTTTCTATGCCCAACGCTTGAGTAATTTCATCCTTTCTTGACCTCAACTATCACCTCCATGCAGATGGCCCTTAATCCGATCTTTCAGCTTTACTTTGTCTGCTAAGCCTTGTTCAGCATCTCCAGTCGCCTACTGGACAGTCCTGGTTGGCTGTTCTGACGGCACCTTCCAGTCTCACATGAAGACTGATTCCACGGTCCCCTCCCTCCTCCCACCAGCTCAGTGCCTGGATAACTCTCTAACTGCTCATGATAATATTATTATTATTTCCTGAGCCAATCAGGCTCAAAACGCCCAAGTCATCTTTCTTTGCTTAGTTCACCTTCCTTTCCCCCAAACTCAGGTCAAAGTGAAAAGGGGGCAGCCCTGGCCAGGGCCGGGAGGACTGGCCCTCCGGAGAGACTCCCGCTGGTGGGGAGCCAGATGCCGAGCCCATCAAGGAGGGGGAAGGCCGCGACCTGAGGGCACTCTGGGGCGAAGCGTGGCGGCCGTGGGGCGGGCGGCGAACCCCGCTGCCCGGCTGTCGCAGGACCGCGTGAGCTTCACGCTGGTCTCTCTGAAGCCAGGAAGGGAGGTGTTTCTCTAAGGACTGAACTCAAAATCACACAGGTCAAGCTGTCAAGAAAAAAGGTTGGCAATACAAAGGAATAAAAAAAAATAGGAATCTTAGTTCAAGTCATTCTGAGTTTTCATAGTTCCATATGGTACTCACACATTACTTAACTGTAAAGTGAGTACCTTGAGATTTTCTTCAATTACAGTAAAGCAGCTTTGTATACAAGGTCTGAAAACACAGGACCAATGAGACCCCAGGGCGACCGGGGCCTGGCTGTGACTGTGACACGTACAGAAGACCCTCCTTGCCCCAGACGGGGGCCTGATAGAGACCATGGCAGCCTTTCAGACCAAGGTGACCCAGCAACCTTCCTCGGCCCCGCCAGGCCTGCAGCAGTGAGAGATGAACCCCGACACCTCCGGAGGGTCCGCACCAACACTGGCAACCCCCCGTTTCTGTGTGCCTCCTCTCTGGGTGACGCAGCTCGCTGCAGGCACTCCGGGGCTGGCCTCCCGGGCCTGCACTCTCTCCTGTTTCCAGGAGCTCTCCTGGAATTCTCACGCTCTGGAATTTAGTGAACATGCACAGTTTAACTTTCTTCACTCTTTTGGTTTTACCGACAAATCCTGTCTCTGGTTTTGCCCACCTGGGAGCACTAGGCCTCCCACTTGGAAAGTGGTGGCCCTCAGCCCCTCGGAGCAAACAGCCACCTCTCCCCCAGCCTGCTCAAAATGCTGTCATGTATCTGGTTGGCAGAACTGAATGGAGCTCTGAACACGTGGAAGTACCACAGCTTCTGCAGAAGAATGGGTATCAGAAGGCCGCCACTGGACACGGGACCACCTCCTGGCAGCTACCTCGCCCCCCACGACCTCACTCACCACCGGGACTCTCCTGGCAGAGCCGCCGCTCCACAACCCTGGTGAGAGCAACGTCTCCATTCAGCCACACAGCGTACCACACGCCCGTGTGCACGTACACAGACCGAGAAACAACACAGAGGAACCCCCGCCCTCTCCAAGCTTCATTTTCCTGCAAGCAACGCGAGCCCATGTGATACGGCGGCGCTCCTCCTCAGCCCCAAATGCAGCAGTGCGTCCGCACTGGGGGTCCCACGTGGGAGGTCTCAGCCCTCCTCTGTCGGTGCTGACATCCTCCCTGCCCGGCGCCCTCAGCCTCGGGCCCTCCCAGGCCAAAGCCCTGCGAGCCTCCCTCCTCCTGCCGCTCTGGGCGCGTCTCCTCCCCACGCACGCTCTCTGGCCGGCCCCTGCTGCTCTGCGTACTGGATTTGACACCCACGGCTGGGGCCTCCGAGTCTCACCTCCCGTGCCCCAACACCGCCCCGGCAGATCCCCTCTGTTCCGACAGACCCGCAAAACACACTTCAGCCCATCCCTCAGTACCAGTTCTCCAAATCCCACATGACCTTCGGGGTCCAGCTTCAGACGTTTTCCATCCTCAGTGGCCTCCACGGGGCAGCTTTGGGGAACCCGGGTGACTTGAGGTCACAGAGCATGTGCCAGGGATGCGGAGGGTCACCAAGGGGAGAACGTCTCCACTGTCCACGGCTGTCCACCTTCATCCTTCCTGCCTCGCCGTGTTCTTGCTGGCTTACAGACATTATTTTATTGGTATGGCCACAGTATTAATTTACTTTTTCAATTGAACAAAGTTGCTTTTAAAACATGCCTCATGAGCTCGAGTTGCCGGGTTCTGGAAGCGAGCGTAAGCAACCTGTCTGCACAGGCCAGGTCTGCTGGGCTGAGTTTGCACGGAAAGCCAGGCGGTGCTGCACACAGGAGGGATTTCCTCTGCTCCTATAGTGAAGGTGAAGTCAGGCTGCTTACATTTTATCAGTCAGAGGACACAGAATCATTTTTGTTTGAATTAAGTGTGAGGAAATGTGCAGCTCAGGGGATTCTGCAAATGAGACAGCCAAAAACAACATCTCCCCATACCTGTGAGCACAGTGACACTGCGGTTCCTGGAAACAGAGCCCTGGGACTACAGCAGGGGCTCATCTCGGGGGGCGGCAGAAACGGGCTCCACTTTCTCCTGCTGAGGCTGGGACGGGGCTGGGGCGCTGATTGTGTCCAGAGCGAGGCCTCAGGCCTGGTCAGCCCAGCCGCACTGGCCCCCTGGGCAGGTTCAGAGGAAGGCTGGGGACCCAGGCCAGTGCGTGGTGAGTGGCAGTGGGTGGCCAGGGGAGGCTGCGACAGGGCCCTGCCCATGACCCCCTGCAGGGGTGCGTGGCTGTCAGGACAGGAAACGGGGATGGTGGGTGGTGGGCAGAGGGAAAGAAGAGGGCGCTTGGGCCGTGCACTGCACCCCTGAAGCCACCCCAGGTGGTCGGGTCCGGATCTACTTGCAGTCACAGTAATACGCGCAGCCGTTGAGAAGGATGAGATCAGTCTGCGGGGTGCTCTTCCCTGCATTGCTAAGTGAGAGAGAGAAGTGCACAGAACACCCCATTTTTGAAAACTCAGGAGTGCATGGAAAGCTGCTGGGCACCTCAGTGTAAACAAGGCTGGCTGCCTGGGGGGACCGAAGGGAGAAACAGGAGGAAGGGGGTGAGGGGAACACACACCTCGACTAATGCGAAATGGTCTGTGATGAAAAGCCAGAGTCACAAACATCGCACACGTGCATACAGTGCATGGAGGAATGGTGGCTAAAATGTTAGGGGTGTGTTACTTCTGTGAACATATTTCAGGTAATTTTTGTACTCTTCCTTATACTTCTTTGCATTTTAATATGGAAATATGAAAATTGTATAACCAAAGTAACTATTTTCGTTGAGGGGAAAATCTGAATGACTCAATAACACTGGCAGCATGAAAATAATGTGTCTCAGTCTTCCCAGTCAAAA
>JAQQAC010021848.1:23963629-24097722 GCA_029783875.1 Phataginus tricuspis | reverse complement strand
TATGTCAAAGATGCTACGGCCTGACAGACAAATGCCATTAGAGTGAAATCCCATCTAAGAATGAATGAGAGCTGCAGGAGCTCCAGTGACGATAATTTCATTATGAACTTTAATTTGCACAAAGAACTAATAAAACTAACACTTAACACATCTTTCCTCCCTGCCCTGGTCATGTTACATGTCCAGCTTTGCTACCTCCACTCCTGTCTCCGGCCTGTGTGTCACCTACACGCCCCTTCGACGATCATCTGCTCGTCACTGACTTCTGTTTCTCAGTGAAGATGCAAGATGCGCGGCATTAGCTGAACAATATCCAGGCTAGACTCATCTTTAAAAGCTAAAACTGCCTGCTAAACTTCTGTGCATTGCACACCCTGTCACCACACACACCGCTGTGTATTCCATGAGCACTGCATACTGTCACCGCGTGCATGCTGCTGCATGTTCTATGAGCATTCATACTCTACCACGGCATGCACACCACTGCATATTATAAACGCAATTGCTTTGCACAGAGGTGCTATTTTTCATTCCTGCAGGACAGCTTTCTCTTGGCAGACTAGCTGAAATGGATGTCCACAAGCTGCATGTGGAGCTGCTCTGTGAAAAGCCATGGAGCAGCCTTTCCAGAGGAAGTGGGCACACAAAGTGCAGAGGTGGGGCAGTGGCTGTCACCCTTGAGCCCCAAAGCCAGGCACCCCCACCTGGCTTGCTGTAACAGCCCGCCTGTTACCTGCTGCAACCACCTGGCAGATAACTTCTGTCAGTATCATGAAAACTAATTTTACACATCTAACCTCAAGTAAAATACTTACTTGGACTAACAAGTGGCCTGAATCAGGCAAACATGCACCACATTTCCTGGCGTTCTCATTTATTTGCTTTATCAAATTCATCAGTATTTCCACAGCACCTTTGCTGATCATTTCAGTAAGAAATCCTGGATTTCCAGAAATGAATTTGATAGTCCCCATGCAGTATAAGAAAGCTTCCGAGTTAGCTTGCAGGTCTTCACTTCTTAGGACCTCCAGTAATGATTCTGCCCAAAAGAGGAATTATTACACATATATGAGGATAGCAAGCTGGAGGGAGACATATTAAAGTGCTTATATGTGAGTTTCAGACACAATTTGTAAAATGTTAGTGAGAACCTACATTCAAATGCTTGTTAAGGTTTATTCATATGATATAAAGAGGAAAGCTTACTTTTAGTGAAAACATATCTCTATAATGGTAATGACATCAGATGGATGGAATTATTAACATATAAATAAGAAAATTTTCCTTTAATTAAATGCATTCTTTGCTTCTTACTAATATTTACCAACCTTTATTTTTAGTTACAAAAGTTTTGAATTATAGAGTGACTAATAAGCAAAGCAACTTAAAAGTTAAAATTCATCAAACTTTTAAGAATATACTGGTCGCTATATGAATGGAAGATTAATCAAGACTGGATCTCTTAAGAAAATCTCAGTTGCCATAGAGAGGAATACTTAGAATCTAACATCCACTCTTTCCCAGGACCACTTAAGAATATCCATCCAAATAACACACTACTTGATTTTAGGAGTAATTCAGGCAACTCTGATAAAGTTTATCATGCCTATCTCACATTTAATTTTGTTCATTTCAACATAATCATTATTCAGAATCTTTGTTTCAGTCTACGATTATCGTCTAGCTGACTCAGTCTTACACATTTATTATTTAAGTACTGGCTTTATCCCTGTCTTGCTGAGGTTAAAAAAGAAAGAAGATAAGAAATCACATATCCTATGTTGCAAAATGAAGGCTCAAAGTATTTTCCATATTGCTGCCTTTGTATCAGCAATACTAATTCATAAGAGATTTCTAGCTAGGTATATTTAAGCACCTTAATTATTTAAGGGCATATAAAGAATTAGACATTATTAGCTAGGTAGTTAGAATGTAATAAATTCTGTACCTACATATTTGAAACATTAGAGATACTTTGTTGTCAAATTTCTACAATAGTTATGTCTCCCAATAGTTTTAGTCATTCCTACTACACCAAAAGATCAAAATTTTTAATTATGTCAAATACTATTTAGTCTGCTTTTTCTAATAGTGAATTCAAGACCAGGAAATGAAGTGTTAAATAGGGAACACTTTGTAATGTCACATAATGTTACTAAGGGCATTAAAAAAAAAGAAAAAAGCTGACTACCCTCTTAGGCTCCAAAGGCTACATTAAATGCAATGTGGAAAACACAGAGGCACAGAGAAAAAACAGACATTGCCCAACTTTTGCATATTAGTAGAAAATATCATTCTAGCTATCATTAATTAGAACTTTGCTCTCTAAACTCCTCATTCATACTCAAGAGCAACATTTGCCCGAGGGTCGTAGTGAATGCACCTACCCAGAATGCCGTCGGTTTGAATCAGAGGGTCATTCCTCTCATTCCTGCTGATTTTAAATATAAGTTTGCAGACATTCAGGAGATTCTTTCCACTCACTTTAAGCTGCAGAGAAAGAAAGCACATTTCTATTGCTAAAGGAAATAAAGACACGCCATACTTTCTAATTATAACACAAACATCTATTTTTAAAGCGCAGTAAGAGTATTTTTAAAACATAAAAGTTCAAAGAAATCAATTTTGAAAAGTTTAGGCCACATATTTGCCAACGCTGGCATTTAATTAACTCATTTAGAGTAAATACAGTGATCTTCTGAGTAGGTACATTTTGATAAGCATTTATTTCTTACTTCATAAGGCCTCATATGTGAGATTGTTGGTCACTTTTTAAAAAGTACATGAGGATAAAGGGGGAACAATGGTGATAAACTTAATTAAATGGAATAACTGCTGAGACACACAAAGGGAAATGGGCACCGAAACTTCCGGTCAAATTAACTTTGGAAAGAATCCATGGGGAAATGAAGGAAAGGAAGGGGAAGGCACACCTCGCTTTACCGTTTGTATAAAGAAAATTAAAAGGTGATATTCCTCCATTAGGTAATACGTATGCATTTACTTTCTAAGGCTGCTTCTGGAAGGCTTCGAGATAATTGTGAATAATGTTCAAAGTTTGAAATTACCTTCTAAATCATACAAAAATATTCAAGTAGATTCAACGTAAGGGCAACATGGAAATAAACTTTAAAGCAACAGTATAGGAGGACTAACTGCATCAAATGGCAGAATTAGCTGGACATTTGTCTAGTGAGAACTAGCGTTTTAAAAAAAGAATCCTAAATGTCCAATATTAGGGAATAGTTTAATAAGTTGTGAAACATCAATACCATTCATTTAAGTAGTCACAGGGAGCATAGCTGTAAACGCTGTGTTTAAGGAGACATTTGACACCTGCTAGAAGATGGAAGGATACGTGCCTCACTGCAAGCGTGAAACATGTTTGTAGGAATGAGGGCATCTGAACAAATACCTACATCTGTGTGAAAAGGATGGCATAGGGGTTAGTTTTATCATTAAAAGGTATCTTTAAAATTATCTTCAATAGTTTATTAATGAGTTTCAGTTATTTTCAAAAGATAATGGAATTGGTCAGACAAGTTTTTAAAAACCTCGTTTGTGCATCTCATCCACCAGGATCACTGAGCTCCTGCTGGGTGGCAGGGACGCCTGCTCAGGTAGGAGATGCCCGGGGCGGGGGCGGAGGAGGGCCGGGGCCGGGAACACTGCGCGCCCTCTCCAGCGCCACCCTGCGGACGGGCAGGCGTTCCGTTCCCCCGGAGAAGTTTGGGCGTGTGTGAGAAAGGCAGGCTCTCGGGCCGTCCCGAGCTGATTCTGTGCTTTCACCGGCTCCTGGGGACCCCCTGCACGGGCACGCCTGAGAACTGTTTGTGGGAGGCTCAGAAACACCCAGGGCAGAACGGGGACTCCTCTACCGTCGGAAGGATCCAAGGGAAAGAAACTTTAGAACGATTTTGAAATTAGGTTTTCAAAAAAAGTTTAAAAACCCAGAAAATAGAAAAAATTATCAATGGAATCATATATTGTCCTTAGTATTTGGGAATATGTTTTAGTCAGCTGACAACTGTGAGCCTTTGAGGTCAACGCCACAGTTTATTCACACGATATATGTGACATTTGGCATGTGTTTTACTTAACAAAACCAGTTGAATAAATGAATGAATACACTAGCCTCACCCCACCACCCCAACAAGTCTTGTATTTTTAGTGAAAAGTGGCAAAGGAAAAGACAACACAGTTAGCGTCAGGGTTTTCATTACAAGTCAACCAAACACAAATGTACGATTCCTAAGCTTGCTGTGAGGTCGGTTTACATTCACAGCAAACTCCTATGCTTTTCCTTTTGAGGACTGAGAAATATGACTTTGAGACATGAAAAGATATAAAATATTAAATCATATGCGAGGGATGGGGGCTACCTTATCTAAAACTACGCTTCTCCCAAGAGTGGCCGTCCCTCCTCTGGGCCTGACTGCCCACCTGCCCACAGTACCACCCCACCCAATTCACTTGCACCCCCAGCGTCGAGAGTCCCTGGCACGGTGTAGGTTCCTGTAGGGGGTAGTTTCCTTCTTATGTTAAAAATAGCAGTCTTTCCTATTTTAAGCGAATTTGGAAAATAAGAGAAGTTTAAGAACACTTATAACACTACCTCTAATCAGTGCTGAATACTGGTATTTCTTTTCTGTTCTTTTCCTCTGAATAGGCTGCTAGATTTTGTTTCCCTCCTGAATATAGTGGTATTCATACTGTATATGTGCTTGTATGCTAAAAAGTCTTACTATAGACAGATATATTAAGATTTTTCCGATCCAAGGTTAAAATGAAAATGGCTGTCTGGCAACCCCCACTCGGCCAAAGAACGCAAGAAAGCAGAACTAACATGTTCACCATATTTAAGTGTAGACCATTTAAAATGTCTGAATTTTAACAGTAAACTGGTTGGTAAAATAAGTATTGGCAGAAGAAGTTATGAAAAACATCTAGGGCCCGTATATCTTCAGTTTTGTTGCTGACTTTTTTTTTCTCAACAGCTGTTTATGATGCACCTTTCAAAACCCACGCAGCCCCCATCACCAGTGCCTCAGTGAACCTCTTGGCTGGAGCGTCCAGGAGGCCCGGGATGGCCTGAGGTGGCCCGACCCGTGGCTCCGTGGCTGACCGGGGACGGCCTGCCCACCTCTGCCCCCCGCCGCACCTGCCCGGACTGTGCGGCAGACTCCACGTCACCGACAGGGATTTATCGCATCATACGGTCAGTTCAGACGTGCTCACTGCCTGGCGGATCACTTAGCCTTTTGCCCTAAAATAGTTAAGTAGTACCATGTATATAATTAATTTAGATGGCACCTTTACTAACCAAAAGAATACTTTCCCTGGAAGCATGAATGGACCTGTGATGCTTTCCTTCTCTTTCTCTCAGTTGTTTCCTGGCTGGGTATGGAGCCAAGAGCCCAGCATCCAGCGAGCCAAAGGCAAGGAGCCCCTGGGCGGAGGGCTGCTCGGGGCCTGCCCAGCGCGGTGACACTGGCGGGGCCCTCCGGCCTCACAGAAGGGCTTCCTGGGGCAGCGCCCCTCACGGGCGCCAGGAGGGAAGTGGGCAGGCGTGCGGGTAGCTCTTCTCTACCCACAGCTTTCCGCTTAACTTGCCTCTGTGGTTTATGCCCTTTTTGTTCTCATTAAAGCTGACTGATCAATTATCATAGAGAAGGGATTAAAATGCTGCTGAAATCACTGCTTCAAAGAAATGCTGCTTTTTGAGTGACACATCATACCACAATTTTAAAAAAGAGGGGAGTAGTTCAGGGTGACAGCCGAATAGGAATACAGCTTCTCCAAAACATCACACAGAATTGTAGCATGAACATTCTGCTTTAGGAAATACAATAAAATAAATAAACGGTGGGCACTCTTACCAGACCGTCAGTAAGTACGCCAACACTTACCTTCACTGTGTACTTTCAGACTTGAAATTATATGAATTATGGGTGTCAACACAATGGCTTCACTTTTATGAATCCAGGCAAACGAACCTTCATGTGTTCATTTAGTGGCCCTCTTAGAACATTCTGTTATAATTGGGTCTTATCTTTTGGTTCCCACTGTTTATGTCTGTGGCAACAAGTGCCCCCTCAAACAACGGTATCGTTTTCTTCGAGACAGGGTTTCTACAGACTGTTATTTGGCGTCTGGCCTTTTCTGCTGTCACCTTGTAGGAGCCTCTATGACTACCTTCCCATGACCACACGCAGCTGTTTCTCTGTTTCGTGCTAGTTCATATAGCACCTGGCTGTTGTGTCCATGGCCCAGCTTAACTTATTTATTGAATCATGTGACAGAATCCAGGCCCTGGCAGGAACCTCAGCCTGGACTCTGACCTGCAGTCAAGTTACTTGAGCAGCTGTTTTGAATGTATCTGCCTGTAGTCACTTTTTTTTTTTTGAGCTAGCCACAGTCCAGATGTAAGGGTTTATTTGAACATTTTCTATATACTCAGCCTCAGTTCCTTAGATAGTCTGAGGCAGTCAGACTCTGGGTATCAGTTTATTACCTTCATTTTTTTTCAAGGTTCTAAAAGAACACACTGCATTTCTAATCTTCTTTGCATTATTTATGAATAAAGCACTAAAACTTCTACGGGCTATAGTTTACCAGATCCAGGAAAGAAAAACTTACTGCCAGAATAATTTTTGCAAGTTTAAGGCTGAGCACATCTGAACCAACATCAACCAGT
Source organism: Phataginus tricuspis (assembly GCA_029783875.1). Taxonomy (NCBI): domain Eukaryota; kingdom Metazoa; phylum Chordata; class Mammalia; order Pholidota; family Manidae; genus Phataginus; species Phataginus tricuspis. The sequence continues at coordinate 24,091,025 of JAQQAC010021848.1, read as the reverse complement.
TTATACAGGGTCTTCAGGAGGACGCTTCTCCTCTTGAATGTACTTCCAAGCATGTCTCCTTCCTGCAAAGCGCGATGAAGCTGTGTGCACGCAGCACAGACTATTTTGATGTTCTCTTCTGTCAGAGCAAAGACAGAGAAACAGTACTCGTTCAGGTCAAGCTTCTGGTGTAAGTAAAACCCTGTCGTTATTTCCCTGGACACCTCCATGTTTTCTCCTCACAATTTCTGTCCACCTAATTTTTTTTTTTTTTCATTGATCCATCTCCTGCCATGCTGACTTATTTACTAATCGGTCGGTGAGCTTATCTAGAACGCACGAGCTGCGCCTCCTCCGGTTTACTCCAAACGCCCTCCTTCGGTGGCACAGAAGCAGGCCCTGGTGTCTCCCCCTCCAGCCTCCTGTGGCTTCCTTCCCCTGGCCTAGCATGTTCCCCTTACCTCCTTTCTCCTGGTTTTGGTCCTTCAAGGCTCTGTTTATGTCCTGGCTCCTCCGGAGAAGGCGCACTGGCTCCTCACTCAACAAACGTGACTTTGCACTATTATTTTTCACACGTGTGTGTGTTATGTCTACACCCTCAAACAGATGTCACGCTGAGTGAGTAGGGCCATGTCTTACATACAAGTTGTACCAACGGCGCCTGGTATTGAGAACACAGTACTGACAACCTGTAACATAGTTTAGTACAAATTCACTTCCTAATATATCTATTGCTGAAAACAATGATCAGTATTTTTCTATGACAATAATGCTCAGTATCTGAGAAGAGAGGGTTCAAATGGAACAAAATCTCAAAATGTCACCACCTCCACTATTACGGGCAGGTGGTGATTAGAAAAAGGGAGAGTAGGGGGGAGGATAAAAGATGGCGGCATGATAGGTGAGACAGAGGCTTCCTCCTAAAACCTCATATAATACGAAAATATAACTGATACAACTACTCCTGAAAGAGCAACAGGAAAGAGGACTGTGCCAAACTGCAGACACCTGGAGACAAGAGCAGGCCTCACAGAACAAGGTAACGTACTAAAGCTGTGGCCCGGCAGGACCCAAGCCTTTCCCCCACCCCAGCTCACTGGTGGGAGGAAGAGAAATGGAGCAGGGAGGGAGTGGAGGCCTGGGACTGCTGAATACCTAACTCCAGAGATCTGCTCTGGGAGCACAAACCTACATTTCATGGTGCTGGCATGGTACTCTCATGATTAGGGGGTTGGAAAGCTAAGACAGGCAGGATTCCTGGAGAGACTGAGATTCCAGCTGCTTGTGGAAAGCAGGGATCCATATCTGGCTGCTCTGGGACCGGCCCACTGGTTCAGGCAGTGGAGACAGGCATAGCAGCCGGGTAGCAGGAAACAGCTCTTTCCTCCCCCCAGGCACCAATACCACTCCCCTGCAACCCCTGAGATTGCTTCAGGGGCTGAGCAGCTCCAGAGAGTAGAGCTTCTGGGCACTAGAGGGCTCCATATACAAATATGAAATACCAAAGGAACCTGGTTCAGAGTAAAATTATTAATACAACTCCTGAGAAAGATTTAAATGACATCGACCTCATGACTCTTCCTGAAAGGGAGTTCAAAATAAAAATCATTCACATGCTCATGGAGGTATGGAAAGATATTCAAGAACTCAGGAATTAATTCCTGTCAGAGATCCAGTCGTTGAAGAGCACAATGGACGGTATTAAAAGCATATTGGATATGGTGGAGGAGATGATAAATGAAATAGAAACTAGAGAAGAGGAATACAAAGAAGCTGAGGCACAGAGAGAAAAAAGGATCTCGAAGAATGAAAGAATATTGAGAGAACTGTGTGACCAATCCAAATGGAACAATATCGCATTATAGGAGTACCAGAAGAAGAAGAGAGAGAGAAAGGGATAGAAAGTGTCTTTGAGGAGGTAATTGCTGAAAACTTCCCCAACTTGGGGAAGGAGATAGTCTCTCAGGCCATGGAGGTGTTCAGATCTCCCAAACACAAGGGACCCAAGGAAGACAACACCAAGACATATAGTAATTAAAATGGCAAAGATCAAGGATAAGGACAGACTTTTAAAAGCAGCCAGAGAGAGAAATAAGATCACATACAAAGGAAAGCCCATCAGGCTATCATCAGACTTCTGAACAGAAACCTTACAGGCCAGAAGGGAGTGGCATGATGTATCTAATGCAATGAAGCAGAAGGGCCTTGAACCAAGAATACTTTATCCGGCAAGATTATCATTTAAATTTGAAGGAGGGATTTAACAATTTCCAGATAAGCAAAAGCTGAGAGAATTTACCTCCCACAAAACATCTCTACAGTGTATTTTGGAGGGACTGCTGTAGATGGAAGTGTTCTTACGGTTTAATAGCTGTCATCAGAGGTAATAAAACCACAGTAAAGAAAGTAGAACAGCTAATTACTAAGCAAATGCAAAATTAAATTAACTATCCCCAAAGTCAATCAAGGGATAGACAAAGAGTACAGAATATGATACCTAATATATAAAGAATGGAGGAAGAAGAAAAAGGAGGAGGAAAAAAAAAGGACCTTAGATTGTATTTGTTATAGCATTTTAAGTGAGTTAAGTTAGACTCTTAGATAGTAAGGAAGTTAACCTTGAACCTTTGGTAACCACGAATCTAAACCCTGCAATGGCAATAAGTACATACCTGTCTATAATCACCCTAAATGTAAATGGACTGAATGCACCAATCAAAAGACATAAAGTCACTGAATGGATAAAATAACAAGACCCATCTATATGCTGCCTACAAGAGACTCACTTTAAACCCAAAGACGTACACAGACTAAAAGTGAAGGGATGGAAAAAGACATTTCATGCAACTAATAGTGAGAAAAAAGCAGGAAGTACTTATATCAGACAAAATAGACTTCAAAACAAAGAAAGTCACAAGAGACAAAGAAGGACATTACATAATGATAAAGGGGTCAGTCCAACAAGAAGATATAACCATTATAAATATCTATGCACCCAACACAGGAGCACCTACATATGTGAAACAAATACTAACAGAATTAAAGGGGGAAATAGAATGCAATGCATTCATTCTAGGAGACTTCAACACATCACTCACTCCAAAGGACAGAACAAAAAGACAGAAAATAAGTAAAGACACAGAGGCACTGAACAGCACACTAGAACAGATGGACCTAACAGACATCTACAGGACTCTGCACCCAAAAGCAGCAGAAAACACATTCTTCTCAAGTGCACATGGAACATTTTCAAGAATAGATCATATACTAGGCCAAAAAAAAAGCCTCAGTAAATTCAAAAAGATGGAAATTGTACCAACCAGTTTGTCAGACCACAGAGGTATGAAACTAGAAATAAATTACACAAAGAAAATGAAAAATCCCACAAACACATGGAGGCTTAACAACATGCCCCCAAATAACCAATGGATCAATGACCAAATTAAAACAGAGATCAAGCAATATATGGAGAAAAACGAAAACAATAATTCAACACTGCAAAATCTGTGGGACGCAGTAAAGGCCGTGCCAAGAGGAAAGTATATTGCAATACAGGCCCACCTCAGGAAAGAAGAACAATCCCATATGAGCAGTCTAAACTCAGAATTAACGAAACTAGAAAAAGAAGAACGAATGAGACCCAAAGTCAGTAGAAGGAAGGACATAATAAATATTAGAGCAGAAATAAATAAAATTGAGAAGAATAAAACAATAGAAAGGATCAATGAAAGCAAGAGCCAGTTCTTCGAGAAAATAAACAAAATAGATAAACCCCTCGCCAGACTTATCAAGAAAAAAAGAGAGTCTACTCACATAAACAGAATCAGAAATGAGAAAGGAAAAATCATGACGGACAGCACAGAAATACAAAGAACATTTAGAGAATACTATGCCAACAAACTGGATAACCTAGAAGAAATGGACAACTTTCTAGAAAAATACAACCTTCCAAGGCTGACCCAGGAAGAAACAGAAAATGTGAACAGACCAATTACCAGCAACGAAATTGAACTGGTAATCAAAAACCTACCTAACAACAAAACGCCTGTACCAGATGGCTCCACCACTGAATTTTATCAAACATTTAGTGAAGACCTAATACCCATTCTTTTTAAAGTTTTCCATGGTGTAGAAGAAGAGGGACTACTTCCAAGCTCATTCTATGAAGCCAGCATCACTCTAAAGCAAAACCAGGCAAAGACACCACAAAAAAAGAAAACTACAGACCAATATCCCTGATGAACATAGATGCAAAAATACTCAACAAAATATTAGCAAACCAAATTAAAAAATACATCAAGAGGATCATACACCATGATCAAGTGGGATTCATCCCAGGGATGCAAGGATGGTACAACATTCGAAAATCCATCAGCATCATCCACCACATCAACAAAAAGAAGGACAAAAACCACATGATCATCTCCATAGATGCTGAAAAAGTATTTGACAAAATTCAACATCCATTCATGATAAAAACTCTCAACAAAATGGGTATAGAGGGCAAGTACCTCAACATAATAAAGGCCATATATGACAAACCCACAGCTAACATCATACTTAACAGCGAGAAGCTGAAAGCATTTCCTTTAAGATCGGGAACAAGACAAGGTTGCCCACTCTCCCCACTTCTATTCAACATAGTACTGGAGGTTCTAGCCATGGCAATCAGACAACACAAAGAAATAAAAGGCATCCAGATTGGCAGGGAAGATGTTAAACTGTCCGTGTTTGCAGATGACATGATATTGTACATAAAAAACCCTAAAGAATCCACTCCAAAACTACTAGATCTAATATCTGAATTCAGCAAAGTTGCGGGATACAAAATTAATACACAGATATCTGTGGCATTCCTTTACACTAACAATGACCTAGCAGAGAGAGAAATCAGGAAAACAATTCCATTCAAAGTTGCATCAAAAAGAATAAAATACCTAGGAATAAACCTAACCAAGGAAGTGAAAGACCTATACTCTGAAAACTACAAGATACTCATGAGAGAAATTACAGAAGATACCAATAAATGGAAACACATCCGTGCTCATGGATAGGAAGAATTAATATTGTCAAAATGGCCATCCTGCCTAAAGCAATCTACAGATTCTATGCAATTCCTATCAAAATACCAACAGCATTCTTCAACGAACTAGAGAAAATTATTCTAAAATTCATATGGAACCACAAAAGACCCCAAATAGCCAAAGCAATCCTGAGAAGGAAGAATAAAGCTGGGGGATTATGCTCCCCAACTTCAAGCTCTACTACAAAGCCACAGTACTCAAGACAATTTGGTACTGACACAAGAACAGACCCATAGACCAGTGGAACGGACTAGAGAGCCCTGATATAAACCCAACCATGTATGGTCAGTTAATATATGATAAAGGAGCCATGGACATACAATGGGGAAATGACAGCCTCTTCAACAGCTGGTGTTGGCAAAACTGGACAGCTACATGCAAGAGAATGAAACTGGATTATTGTTTAACCCCATACACAAAAGTAAACTCAAAATGGATCAAGTACCTGAATGTAAGTCATGAAACCATAAAACTCTTAGCAGACAACATAGTCAAAAATCTCCTGAATATAAGCATGAGGAACTTCTTCCTGAATGCATCTCCTCTAGCAAGGGAAACAAAAGCAAAAATGAACTCATGGGACTACATCAAACTAAAAAGTTTCTGTATGGCAAAGGACACCATCAGCAGAACAAAAAGGCATCCTACAGTATGGGAGAATATATTTGTAAATGACATATCAGACAAGGGGTTAACATCCAAAACATATAAATAATTTACACGCCTCTACACCCAAAAAGCAAATAACCCGATTAAAAAATGGGCAGAGGATATGAAGAGACAGTTCTCCAAAGAAGAAATTCAGATGGCCAACAGACACAGGAAAAGATGCTCCACATCACTAATCATCAGGGAAATGCAAATAAAAACCACAATGAGATATCACCTCACACCAGTGAGGATGGCCAGCATCAAAAAGACTAAGAACAACAAATTCTGGCGAGGATGCGGAGAAAAGGGAATCCTCCTACACTGCTGGTGGGAATGTAAGCTAGTTTACCCATTGTGGAAAGCAATATGGAAGTTCCTCAAAAAACTAAAAATAGAAATACCATTTGACCTGGGAATCCCACTCCTTGGACTTTACCCAAAGAATACAACTTCTCAGATTCAAAAAGACATATGCACCCCTATGTTTATTGCAGCACTTTTTACAATAGCCAAGATACGGAAGCAACCTAAGTGTCCATCAGTAGATAAATGGATAAAGAAGGTGTGGCACATATACACAATGGAATACTATTCAGCCATAAGAAGGAAACAAATCCTGCCATTTGCAACATAGATGGAGCTGGAGGATATTATGCTCAGTGAAATAAGCCAGGCGGAGAAAGACAAGTGCCAAATGATTTTCTTCATTTGTGGAGTATAACAACGAAGCAAAACTGAAGGAAAGAAATAGCAGCGGACTCAGAGACTCCAAGAAGGAACTAGTGGTTACCAAAGGGGAGGGGTGTGGGAGGGTGGGTGGGCGGGGAGGGAGGGAGAAGGGGATTGAGGGGTATTATGTTTAGTACACATGGTGTGGGGGATCACAGGGAAAACAGTGCAGCACAGAGAAGGCAAATAGTGAATTTGGGCATCTTACTACACTGATGGATGGTGACTGCATTGGGGCATGAGTGGGGACTTGATAATATGGGTAAATGTAGTAACCACATTGTTTTATCATGTGAAACCTTCTTAAGAGTGTATATCAATAATACCTTAATAAAAATATATATATTAAAAAAAAGGAAAAAGAAAAGAAAAAGGGAGAATAAAAAGAAGACTTTGGTTAGAAAACAGGGGAGACCTAGAACATTCTATTTTATAACTGGAATTCTGAGAAGAGTGATTTTTGGAAGCGGAAGCCACACTGACAGGCACCTAAGGAAGAAAAGCAGCAAACAGAATGGCCTCGTGGGAGCCTGAGGATGCAGGGTGCAAGGTGTTCGGTCGGAAAATATTCTCTCTGATAGAGTCCATCACAAAATTTAAAATTAGGAAACCAATCTTAAATAAATATTATAATGTGTTCTTAAAAGCCCACATAGAGGAAGTGTGTGCCTGCAGAAGGAAATGACTCAGGCCATTTTTAGCTCTTTTCAACAATAACATCTAAGAAAAAATTTTAAACCTCAATAGCTAAGTAACCTTCAATGCCTTTCAGTTAAGGACTTAAATAAATGAATTGATGAGAAATGACTTAGACTAACTTTAAATAAAGGGAAAACCCTGAGGTCTGTTGTAAGAAACACTTTTGTTTTGCGGCTTTCTTCTCTGTTACTGGCAGTTTCTTCGCAGACCCCAAGTCCAGGCTGCGCCCCTCTCCGGCAGCGTGTAGACTTCGGGCTGTCTTTCTAACTCTTCCCCCGGCAGACTTGCAGCCTGGCGGGTGCTACTCAGCAGTAGCTGTTTTAGCTTCGAAGATGTTTTAAAAGAAGCCTCAAGGGTCAAATTTCAAACTGTAGGTCAAATGAACTCTTTATCAGGTGCATTGTGAATGCCAGCTTCAAAATCCATCATGACTCCAAGAGCTAGAGCTGTCGAGGTTCTCGGGGGCTACAGCCAGTGGGTAAGTCTGGTGAATAGCGGCAACAGGAGTCTCCCAAGTGACCTCTCCCCCGGAAGATACCGATTAACCACAAAGGGGAAAATAGCAACTTAACAGTGGAAAAACCTGGCAGACGTCACATTTCCCCAGTGATCTGAATCCCATCACCAGGAATGGACCAAATCAGCACCGCGCGCCTCTTGGTACGGTGACACAGCACCGCCCCTCCCGGCGCCACACAATACGTCCCCGAAGTGCCTACCCTGGTCTGGGCACAGGAGAAAATTCTGGACAAACCAGTCTGTGGGGCGGTCTGTAAAATAATTGGCCTGTACTCCTCAAATATGTCAAGGTCATGGAAGAGACATGACAAATAATTGGAACTTTATGACCCAGGGTTTGCTTTTTCTATAAAGGAAATTATTAGGTAACTGGTAACATCTGAATCAGGTTTGCAGAGTATTGTATGGTAATTTCCAGGGATGTAGCAGAATGCCTGTGTTTCTAAAAAATACACACCAGAGATATGGGACTTAGGGATATGGGACATCATGTCATCAACTTGTTCTCAAATGGTTCAAAAAAAATGTGTGTCTGTGTGTGTGGGGGGGGCGGCATATAGAGAAAAAGAGAGCGAGAGGGAGAGAGGGAAAGCAGGGGGCGGGAGAAAATGACGGGGCAAATGTGGCAAAAAAGTAGTATTTGGGGACCCTCGGGGAAGAGCGCAGGAGATTTCTTTGTACTTTTTGAAGTTTCTATAAGTTTCAAACTCTGCCAAAATTAAAAGTAAAGTAAAGAGAAAAGAAAGAGAGAAAGGAAAGAAAGAGAAAGAATCTCAAATGGTTAAGCATCCCAGCCCTCCACCACTCGCTGTTGTTAAAGTCGTCTGGGAAAGGACGCCACGCTGCGTTTAAGGGTCCTCCGAGAAGGGACATGAGTCCATTCACATTTCAGATCCCAAATTCTGCTGAGTTTTCTCTCTTGATGCCCGCGGGGGCAGAGCCTTCAGGCTGAAAGATTTCCTCCGAGGCAGGCTTTGCTGCCGGCCACTCTCCCCACGGTGTCCTCCCCAGTGTGGGTCCCTCTCTAGCCCTTGCCCAGCCTGACTGCTCTTCTCACGAGCTTTTGCACACGTCTCTTAGAGCAAAGGGCCTGAAGTTAACCCGGCTCCCTAACATGAGGGTGAAAATGAGCACCTCGAGGGGTCAAACCCGTCACGGCCATAATCCCGGGGTTCTGGGCAGCAGCGCACTGTGGCGATGACGGAGCTTTGCACGGAGCTGATGCGACTGCCCACAGCCATGTGCTTAGCCAGACGCTGTCCAGGGCCCCCGCCTTAGCCACGAACACAGTCGGGCATCAGCACGGGGCTGAGGAGGGCGAGGGCGCTGGGGCCTTTTAGGAAGCGGGTCCCTTGCAAGCCGCCCTGCTTGGCTGCTGCACAGGACTCGTTTCCCCTGCCTCTTCCTGGGCCACTGTGCTGGTTCCCGCATCTAAGGGGCCACTCATCCCACAGTTCCTAGTGAGGGTCCACTGTGCGCTCCTGTGCGCCCTGTGCCAGCACTGGGCTTGGCTCTGGGGCCGTGCCTGCTGCCCCACAACGCCCATCTCCACTTAGGAAATGGGATCTCTGAGGACTGGCCTTCCCCTGACAAGCTTTCAGAGGTCGCCTCTGCAGAGACCCATGGACTGCGGGCCTTCCCTGTGGGGGCCCATCCCAGGCCTCTCCCTGCTCGGAGCGCCATCCCCTACAGTGGGCCCGCCTCGCGAGGGCGGGGCATATGCATGTGGATCTAGAAAATCAAGGGCACACCTGTCAAGGACGGCAGCCTGTGAGACTTAGTCAAAATCTCAGAGGCCTGAAAACTGTTTTAATGTTTCACTTTCCTGCGTTTAACTTCTACCCTAGAGAGTTCAAACCAGCATTTCTGTGGACAGAGAAGGTGATAATTAATTCATATTCCAGGGGTATTTTAGAAGTAAGCTCTCTGGCTCATCCAAAGTATAAGTTTACTCACTAGAATTTGGGTTTGCGTGTAAATAGCTCATACATACACTTCTGGGTAAATAAACAGATGACACTTCATTTGTTTTTGAACATGTTCACAGAAATGCCAAAGTGCACTAAAAATACCAGGACAATGGGGAACACATAAATAACTACAGATATTTTCAACTTAAAACAAAAACTGTTGGTTTTTTTTACCCTTTTCTAATTCATGCAATATCGGTACAATCCTGGTATTCCAAAAGACTTCGTCTGCTTCTATTTCTGTACCCTTTTCTTGCAAGTCGGCTTTTGAGGCTGCAGAAGAAACCCAGATCAGGAGAGAGGACCATGAGAAGGGGGTTGCGACTGGAGCACCACCACAAACCTCTGCCATTCATCATTAAAATGCATAAACTCTAGAATTAAACAACACTTTGCCCCCCAAGTCCAATTCATTCTACTTAGAACTACAAGTCTTCTAATCATATCGCCCCAAATTAAACTCAGATAACATAATGTAAAGAAACCAGAACGTTAAACTCTGATTGGAACACTATAAAGTCTTAAGCTTTGTAAATGTTGAAATTATTGTCAGTAAGCAAATAGTTTTGAGTTATTTTTTTTTTACTTAAACTTACCCTTCTGTAATATGGAATAAATAGAGAACCATAGATATGTAAAGAATAAGGATTTTGAAAATGTTTAATGAAAAATTTTCTAAAAGGGAGGCCTGCGGGGATATTTTCCTCTAGAAAAGAAAATGTCCACATCCCATGGGGCCAGTGCCGTCAATGCGATGGGACCTCCAGGGGGCAGTGGGAAAAGCCGGCGTCTGGGGCACTGACAGACCTTCACCCAAATCCCAAGTTCATTATGATGCACTGGGCGACTGAGGTCTGGATTCTGATCCTTTTTGAGTTGCACCAGCAAAACAGGGGCTAAAATATTTGCCTTCAGGGTTTGAGAACTAAAAGACATGGCGCAGGCACAAGTCTAGTAACCGTAAATAACGAATTCACATACAGGTCATCGGGGTCGGAGGTATGTCGGGGAGGCACCAAGCTACTGAGTCCAGAGCAGGTGCCACCTGCGGACACATGCTGCTCAAGAGTGGCAGCTCCCTGCCTGTCTGCTCCAGAGGCAGCGGGCTCGCATTTGGTTTCCGTAACCCTACGAGGAGGACCCCAAAGTGATCCCACTTTCCAGATGAAGAAAGGGGGGCCCCAGGTCATACAGCTCTACAGCCCTTGTATCTGGCCTCTCTGCTATTCTGCCCTGCAGCAAGCCAGCGAATGAACAGGTAGCTTGGGGGGAATGTAAATCATATTAGAAATTGTGGATCACCGTTTCATTTTACCCGGCGGTGTTGCCGAGACCTAGGACACCAATGGTTCCCGCTGGAGGAGGCAGCTGTCTACACTTGGCAGCGGCGCTAGAGACGCCGTCCGCGGCCTCTCTCCTTTGAAGTCCACCCCGTGGGGCCCTCACCTGGCACCCAGGCTGTGTTGGGTCGGGGACCCCCTGCCCGTTCACAGGGCCCAGTACCCACTGAGCACCCACAGAGTGGGCGCCTGGATCCAAACGCATCCCATGCAGAGCCGAGGGCTCCACAGAGCGAGCAGGGCAAGGGCGTGTGTCCTGTGTGTCCTGTGTGTCCTGTCCAGCAATGACAGGGAGGCGCGGCGGGCGGGCTGGGCGGCCCCAGTAAGGACGTGGGTTCTGCAGTCACTGTCTGGGTCTGGATCGTAGCGCTGCCCCCTCCTAGCCAGTTGGCGTTGGGCAAGCAGCTTTACTTTTCCTCCAGAAAATGGGGTGACCATGGCCACCTCCAAGCATTCATTGTGGGGCATCAGCGTTTTCATGTGCTCCTGGTTTTTCTGAAACCTCCCAGGTACTTGTATTACTCCTGAGAGAAAAGACACACCACCCATGCTGAATGTCCCACACGTGCAGTGACGTCACCCAGGGGGAGCAGGGGAGCTGCACGCTTCCCCCGTCCCACCCGGACCTGGGCCTCCCCCAGACACACTCCCTGCTGGAAAGGGCCACCCAGCTGCAGCGAGCCTCGGGCTATTTTTTATCAAACCTTCTGAATACCAAGAGAGGCCGATGTACACTGGGCCTGAAGAGCCCTGGAGCACAAAGGCAGGCAGACAGGGGTTGTCAACGGAGCTGTAATTAGACAGTGTAGGTGCCGTCAACAGTGCTAATTAACAGCAAGGTTGCACACAAGTCGTCTAACCCAGAAGCAAGAGTTCATCATAACACTGACTTGAATTATCTTTAGGACAAAATCAGTCCGTATCAGTACAGTTTCACAATCCCTTATCCAAAGCTTTTGGGACCCGATGTGGTTTGGGATTCAGGGAAATGTGAATTTTAGTAAGGCAATATGGTGCGTACACTGCATATCACATTCCACCCGGCAGGGCCTTCGGGAGCGGCACCGTGCAGCAGAATGTGTGATACACTAACCAAAGGCTATCACTGGCCTCCCATCAGGTCCGGTGAGACGTGGTCACTAAAGGGGTCTGAAAAATACTTCAGCTTTCACAGCTTTCAGGGTTTCAGAACTGCACACAGAGGACTGCAAACCCCCTTCACAACCTCTTGGGCCACTACGTTAGGAGTCTGCCCTGACTCTGACAAATTACAGGTGTGGATTCTAAAAATAACATTAATATTCACACAGTATAAAAACCACAGTCGCTCATATTCCTAGGTATCTAGACCACTCAGGGTCCAATATGAATAAAACCAACACATATCAGGGCCAGTGAAAAGCTGGAAGATATTAAAACAGATAAATAATTTAACAGTTATTTATGACACACTTAAATTTACTAGAAATACAGACTTCAAGTCCAGCAAGTTCAAATCAACATTTTTATCTTGTATGCAATATGCTCTTTAATAGAATGGCTCTATGGGAAACCATGATAATCGACCTGTTTCTCAGGACAAACAGATCAATAACATGTTCGCCCCGGGAAGAGCTGAATAGCAGGGGTGAGAAACCACCCTGGGAAAGCCAGGGCCTGTAGGCCGTCCTGACTGTCTCTGATTGTTCCCAGAACAGAAGGTGGCCAGGTGCCGCAGGGTAAGGCTTTGCTCTCCGCCCACTCCCAGGAACGGGCGGTTGTGTCCACTCTCGCGCTTCACCCCCTACATGTTACCACCCAGCTCTATATCGCTAAGATTCACCTCCTCCAGCTCTGCTCCCCATAAAAATTCTGTTTTATATACAAAACCAGGTTCTACTCTAGAAACCAAAGCATGGAATCATGTGATTACTTTTTGAGATCCATAAAAAATAAAGTTTTTCTCAGTCTCGGGCAACAACCTAGTATTTTAGAAAGCACTTTCATCTAGGTTCACAGTTTGCTAAATATAAAAATTATGATTCAACAGGAAATTGGGTAAGTCAAGCAGAAATTCCAGCATGTTTTTGAAGATTCTGCTGTCTCAGTGGTTATAGTTCTTAACCACAGCTTTGCGCTCTGCACACAGAAATGTGACACAATGTTTATTGGCTGATGTTTTTAGCACATAAATGTAAAAGCCTTAGCAACAGCATAGACGCGGAAATCAGTCTAGCTAAGATTTCCCTGAGTGCTACAGAAATTCCCACTGGCCACAAAAGTCATTTTAGTGTTAAGAAATAAGTTTTGAAGGTAAAAAAATATTTTTGAACCTAATATTAGTTTGGTTCCATAAAATTTCATGTCACAAAATAAGACTGAAGAATCCAACATACACCTGTGCACCTACAAATGGTTTAGTCAAATACTAACCCTGTTTTCATTCTCCCCTGTATCAAATAAACATTACAGATATAGCTGACACCCCCTGGGTGCCCCCACCCATCCCTACCCCTCCCTCCAGGGGTTCTCACCATCCTAAACTGGGTGGTTAGTTTTACTGCGCTTCATTTACCACACAGACCTGCGCCCATAAACAACATATGCTATTGTTTTTGCAGCTTGATTTTTCACGTACTATTATATTTTGTACTCATTTCATTCAATGTTATAAATGTATTCTGGCTGATTTATCTGTTATACTCCATTGCACGAACACATCTTACAGCATGTCTGGCCTGTGATTTGTATTGTCCTACATTTTTCTCAGTTTAAAGCCCCAAAGGACCGTCTTCGTACAGCTAAAAGCTTCTTGTAAGTGAGCGATGATTTCCAACTCAAGTTTTGAACTCGAAAACTATGTTGATGTCAAGTTCTGCAACTTGCCAAATACTTTTACAAAATAATTTCAGTACAGTTATTAAGACTGTAATCTATAGATGTTTGAGGCACTAGAGCTGGGTAAATGGTAAGAATTATAAGACTGCTGAGGTAAATAATAAAAATGTATAAAAATAATGTTGATGCGTGACACAGATGTTGAGGTGGACAAAGTTCCTGGAGTTTTCAGTGAGTCAACATCCGACCCCTTCAGTGCAATCGTTTTTACCTACAAATGGAGATGCTGAAGACAGAGTGTCGGCTGGGGACCTCTGAGAACACAAGCGCCTCACCTGCTGTGCTTTCCGGCCTGCCTGGGTCCAGGCTGTTGGGGCGCGACGAGACCCTCGGCCGCCTCCTCCCCGGGTCCCTGGGAGGAAGAGGAACAGACACACTCAGCACAGAAGCTCAAGGAGCTCTTTCTGCAAAGGCTGCGGGTCTGCTGGGTGCAGCTCCTGAAGAAGCCATGGGCGATTATTTATGAAACAGGGTTTGGTGCTCGCCCTGAACCCCTTAATCAACATTTGAGTTCCAGCTACAATTTAGTATTAAAAACAAGTCGGGTTTGCTTAACAATATGAAACAGTATTACTCGGAACCACCCACAAAAAAACCCAAAGTTTACTTTGCAGACTGAAAAACTGATGAAGGATACACACCACAAGGGGCCACTGTTACAGCAGGAAAGAACTCCGGTGCACCAGAACCACAAAAGCCTGGCATTTAGGGGCTGAGAGACCTTCTCTTTGTCCACAAAAGAAAACTGTTTCCAAGTGGATCAGGTGTGCCCAAGGTCACACAACAGGGTCACATCTGGAGCCCAGGTCTTATCATTTCCCATTCACTGTCCTCTCACCTCATCACAGCGTGTCCTATTTCCATTTTAAAACATCAATTAAATTACTGCTCTCTGAACATGTTTTATTTTTAGAAATATTTTAAATGTTAAAAAATTGAAGGTAAATTCAGGCAGTCCCCAGATGACAAACATGCTGTGTTTCAAATAAAAGTGTGGCGGCCAGCAAATAGCAGGACTTCAAGCCTGTTTGTATTTAAGGTTAATTTAATGTAGACACCTTCTAAGAAGGACACTTCTCATTAGCTGGAGCTGATGAGACTTCAAAGGACTTACTTTTAAACATCTGTACAAAATTCCAAAGTAAAAAACACTGAAAGAATAATAGTGCAAGTTTTACAACAGAATTTCTTTTTTGCCACCAAATATAATTTGCTCCAAAAATTCACACAGAAGGCATGTATGTCCACTGCCGTGTCTGGGCCTCCACTGCTGCCCCAGGGATTTGTTTAGCATGCAAATGTAAAAAAAAAGGATCAGCTTCTCCATAAACATGTCCTTTTCTTAACACTTCCTTTTATCATACAGAAAAGATCAAGTTAATCTTCAAAATATGTCTAATTACTTAATACTCTGAAACAATTGCTTTATTTTTATACATGGCAAAAACACAGATCTGGTAGCAAGATGTCCCTGGCCCATCAAAGAAAGAATATGGGGACGGGATCCTCTTTGTCAACATTCTCACAGCTGAAATTCAAATGGATCTCCAAGAAGATAGAAATTAAGGAAATCTACTCTAAGGAAAAGTGAAATAGGGAAAGCTTGGCGGGTGCGAGGCCTAGGACGCCCCTACGCCCATCACTCCTAGAACTGGCAAGAAAGTCTGAGAACAAGAGGGAAGGCCTTCTCCTCAGGACCGTCCTGAACAACCGTCGGCATGAAGTCAGGCAGTTCTCAGCTCGCTGCCTTCCCCTCGCTGCCGTCGCGGCCAGTGACAAGGTTGCCTCCGCCAGTGCCCTGGTGTGCCCGCCAAGCCCGGCCATGCTCGGGCCCGGAGAGCAGAACGGGGCTCACCGGTTCTCCGCAGGGCCACTACCGGGCGGCTGGCCCCGGGCCACCTCCGCCCAAATCCTAGGTCCGGCACTCACCAGCTACCAGAGCGCCTTGGCTTTGGTTTACCTTAAAATGGAGCAGGGCCTCTGCTTAGCACAGCGACTGGTGCATCTGAAAATTTTCGTAAATTGTCACACGAGGCGTCTTGGAACTGTGGGGCTGTGAAGGGCAAGGATGCAGAAGCAGCTGGGCTCCTGCTCTGGGCTAAGGGATTTAGGGTCAGCTAAAGCAATGTCTGATCGAGTTTATATGTATACAACTCTAATAAGAGCTGGTAGTGATTGCTGAAAAAGGTACAAAGATTATATGCATAGTCTTTATATTTTTAAAACCTTGAGCCACAGCCCAATGCTACAGATACCTCAGAAGGCTTTCTTTTTTTAATTTTGATCGTATGAGCAGTCCTTTAAAATCATGTTCTTTAATTTCATTGTGTTCGCATGTGACTGTTTAAGCAGAATTCTCTTTGTAACGGCTACTAAAACAGAGTGCTAACATATCTGGAAACTCTCTTCTGGTAACTTGTCACTGCTGCAGCTTGGGGACATCGGCGCAGGGCAGAGCTGGGCGCCTGTCCTCTCCATAGAGGTCACCGCGGGAACCGATTCCGCCCAGGGTTCCATCCTCTGCTTTGCACCCTTAACACCCGGCGGGGCGCTCCGGCACACACACCACCACCTCCCACCCGAACCGCGACGACTGCCGCCCACGGCCCCCTTTGGCCCCCAGGCTCTCCCCTCTCCCGTCGAGCTTCACGGCGCTGCCAGAGAGCCACTCTTCTGCGGAAAACCTCTCCGCGGCTCCCTGCCTCTCCAGCTTCAGCGCCAGCACTCCTGCTCCACCAGGCCATCTGTCACTTCGCACCTGCCACCAAGTCAAACCCCCTCCGCTCACGCTGCTCCTGTAGCAAGAATCATTCTGCCTCTATTGAAAATCAGCCTCAAGAGGCACCCCAAACCCCATGTACCCCAGGAAACAGTCTCTGACCTTCAGGTCAGAAGGAGGTACTCTCACATCTGAACTCCCAGAGTGCTTTCCTTAATTCCCTTTCATTTCTTCAGCAGTAACCATTGAACAGTGCTTCCAAAAATTCCTCATGCATTCAGATCACCTGGAGATCTTGTAAGAATTCAGCAGGTCTGGGAGGGGGCCTGGGATTCTGCATCACTGACAAGCTCCCACCAGGTGAGGCTGATCTGCTATGCCAGAGACCACAACTGAGTAGCAAGCTGCTCCTGGACAGGGTCCACTTCTCTGCCTCCCGACCTCCAGCTTACCAAGACGCGCTTGTCAAATGAAAACAGTCGAGTCACGTGGGACTCCACAGACTCATTCTGGCAAATGCTTGCATTTTCCAAATGGAAACAGTTTCTCAGCCACATTACCCTTAGTTTCTTAAAAGAATAATGACTTCACTATTTTTTGGAAAGACTGATATATTTATTATTTTTTTAAGGCCAGGCGATATAAGAAAGTACAAAGAAGATATTAAAAAATCATCCAGGATCCCACCACGCAGAAATAAATATAGTTGATTTGTGGTAAACATCATTCTAGACATGTTTTTTCATATATACAGAGGAAAAGATAAAAGAATGGAAGAACAGAAGGGTGACTTGGAGGGTGGGTGGTAAAGGATTGTGCCATACATGCCACTGTAATTTAAAGCTATTAAGTGTAGGTTTTACTTGAATTTTACAGAGAAACAGAAATCAAGGTGAAACTGAAGTAACTGTAGAACTTCGGATGAATGGGTCTTCCCAAGGGATACTAGTTTCTAAAATATCTCTCTAAAGTTAAGGGAAAAAAAACAAGGAGATGTTAGGATGCTGAAATCATTCTTCTCTAACTTTACAATTCAGTTTCAGACGGCAGATACTAACAAATCTATTCCATTATGAAGAGAATCAGTACTCTTGCTCCAAAGTACCAGCTTGGTTAGTTACATCACTACCACGTCATTAAGGTTTCTGTTCCATAATCACCGTTTTCAGAGTTATCATTTTAATTCAGTATGAAAACACGGCCAGTACTCACCAGAGAAGTTTCTTCATTTCTGAGTTTTGAATTTAGACTCTCAAAGAGGATTCTAGAAAGCATGAGTACGATATCCCCAAGTTCATTCACATTTGAAAATATCTCTGTTGCCTTTGTACTGAAGGGCAGCTTGGCTGGCAATATAACTCTAGGTTGCCCTCCTCACACTTAGGACTTCACAGACATAACCCCGCTGACTAAAGCCAGAGGCAGCCTGCACTTCTCTCCCTATTCCTGACTTGCTCGGGCAGCCTGCGTGGCCATCGGGCGCCGTCTTCCCTCCCCCCTCAACCAGCAGCCGCTGGCCGAGCTCGCACGTGCAGGGGGCGGTGCTCCAGAGCCGAGCGCCGCCGGAAATGTGTGCGTACAGCGTCCCACATCCGATTTTGTTGGCATACGATGTGTCCATTTGAGCTTCAGAGTCAAGTATTTATTTCAGAAAGTTGTCTTCCGTTATGTCTTCCATGTTTTCCTCACTCTTTTTGTTCTGGTCGCTTCCATTCCAGTGGCTGCTTGTGAATATCTAAGGAGTTAGCATCTGTGAATCACCGGGCACTTGGCTGGAAGTTAGCCACTGTCGGGAGGGAAGGGGGGCGGAGGAAGACGGTCCCCTTCGGCACGCGTCTTGCCATCCCACATCTCAGCTGCCACCATCATTTTCACAGCTTCTCATTTCTTTTTGTATGATTTTCTCTAGTCTGTCCACTAGGTCTCATTTCGTTTTCAGCTGTTTTTTTCCCATTTCTTTCTAATATGACTTTTCTCTCCCTTTTGTACACTTCTCTTTCATCTCTGGAGACCCTATGCACGTATTTCATCTCTTTGGGTGGACTTACAGTCTCTAATTTGAATTCTTATCATGCAAAGAAGAGCCTTTTTTTTAAAAAAAGGAGATAATCACATTATCTGTAATTTTCCAGTTACTGACATTTATTTCCTGAAGAGTAAGTAGGATCCACAGGGAGAGAAATGGGGCGTTCTGCCGCTTCAGCATCAGTTTCCTTGAACATCCATTCACCGAGTCTATTGTTTTTTTTACCTGAAGCGTGTGTCCCCTTGGTCTGTGTGCAGAAGTTGGCGGGGACTCAGGAAAAGCCCGTCACGTGACAGGCCCCTTGGCTCTCACGGGGCAGCTGCCCGCCCCCGACACACCCAAGCACAGACCAGCTGGCTCGCCGCAGCTGGGCAGAGCGGGCCCTCAGCTCCTCTCCCTGTCGCTTCACCTTCTGGGCCTCAGGTGGGAGCCTCACAGGGGCATCTCCGCTTGTCCAGCCGCTGGCCCACATCCTGGGTCTCGTCTCTTTAACTAAGGCTACTGGACACGTCTTCTTGGACTCAGAGATCCACGTCTAGTGAAATCTGCTCCTTGCTCCAGGTCTAAGGAGGTCAGTGTCCGCTCTCAAATGACCCCTCGATTCCATCTATTTTCCTCAGCCTGGCAGGTCAACCAGACTCTTGGTCGCAATATTCCAAGTCACAAAATCCTACAGTGCTACAAGCGAGCCCTTCCAAAGAGAAAGAATGGAAGAAAGAGAAAGGAAGGAAGGATGGAAGTGGGCAGGAGAGAAAGGAAAGGCGCTCCGGCTCAGAGTGGGGCGGCGGCCTTGGGCTCAGCCGACCGGGTCTTCCGGAGCATCATGGACTTGGCTGCTCTCGCCGGTCCTCAGCTCTGTCTCCGCATCGGTCTCCTCTCAGCCGCCCTCCACACAGCAATGACATGGCCGCCTTGGCCTCAAGACCACAGCACCTTTACAGGTCATGCACCTGGACGGAGCAGGTCCCCCGAGGCCTTGGCAGGAGTCCCGGGGGGAGTTCAGCTGGCCCGTCTTGGGTCACATGCCCACCTCTGATTCAACTGCCAGGGCTGGCGGGTTCCAGAACTCTGGTTAGGCAGCCCTGGGCCAGTACCACCCCTGGGAAGGCAGTTCGGAAAGACAGGGTTAGCCCTCGTCCAAGCGCAGACTGAGACCGTTTGCTCTGCACAGAGAAGCCCGCTAGGCAGGCAGAGCCTCAAGCCCACCTGGCCGCGTGAAGGAGCTTGGTGTCGTGTAGCTGGGGCTGAAACCACTCTTCTGCTTCAGGGGTGACATTCATTTCTCTGTTTTTCGCTCTTCATTGCATTTCACTCAGTTTCATGTCTTACTTTGGTCCCAACGATACTAATGGGACTTGAAGGTTCACAAGTAAGGCTTTCAAGCCTCACTCCTCATCCCCCAATCTACAGTGAGGTCTGGGAGGAGGTGGGAGTGAGGGACCAGAGCTATTTCCATTTTACAGGTTAGAAAACGGAGCCCCTGACAGTGTTAAGACACTTGCCAAAGGGCACACAGCGAAATCAAGTGGCCAAGAGAGAAATGAACCTAAATCCAGGGATTCAGGCTCCCAGCAGAGTTGAGCCTCCATGCGCTTGATTGCTCTCGGGCCTTCCTCTTAAAGATCGCATTTCCAAACCATGGTCTGAATAACATTTACACAGAAAGCCTTACAATTTTTTTAAGTAGATACACACAGGGGTTCATCAGCGTGAACCACTGGATGGATGGATGGAAATAAACACACATACATATTTTAATGGAAGCTTTATTATTTTCAATCCATATGGCAACACAAAGCAAGAGCAAGTGTGGGGCTGTTCAGGGGCCGGCAGCCAGACTGTAAAGGGAGCCCTACATGGATGCGTGCACATGGTCGCAGTGGACACCCGGTTTGAAGACGATAGCTCAGTAAGTCCCCGAGAGCCTGTTCTCTCCTGGAAAGTTAAACAGTCCCCCAGGATCTGGTTTGCAATGCTACCTTGCTTAGCAAATCCTTTTCCATCACAACAAGCATAAAATTAACCTCCAGTCCATCCCAAGTCTGATCAGCCATATTCTAAATTAAGGTTGTACAAGTCAATGCTATTTCAAGGAAGTAAACCGCTCCTTTCTGTCCCCAGCCTGAGAGGTCCTCAGCACGGAGGTGGCCATTGTCACAGCAGATGAGCATGTCAGCACCCTGGGTGAGGGGCAGGTCCTCATTCCTCTCCTTCAAAGGACCTCCTCACGCCCCTTCTCAAGCCTCCCCTTTTCCCCGTTTTGCCTTCCCTCCTCTCTCTTCTCTGACCAGCCCAGCTCACTGACAAGAGTCTTCCTTTCCCACGTGGTGGTTTAAAGATGAAAAGATGTTAATTGCGGGTAAGGCTTCAGCATCAAAATTGGAAATACCCCACTGCATAGCAAAGACGATTTCTTGGAATTGTTCACTTAAATGTTTACAAGAAACAAGAAACAAATATCAAGTGTCCCGGATTGACTCACAAATGTCATTAATGAAAGACTGGCTAATAGTTTCTGTTTTCTGGATTGTTTTAACCCTATTGCATAAACTGGATTTTTGGCACCACTTCTAAAAAGCCCCATCCAATGATTAAAGGAGGCAAAGATCCATGAGGCAGAAATGCTACTGGAAGTCACACTTGCAAACCCCACTGAGTCACGGTCACTGTATGATGCAAAGACCACCCTAACAAGACGGAAAGGAGACAAGCTGGGCTGCTGGCAGACACCTACGTGTGGACGGCCTGGAGGAAGGGATCCAGGCCTCTTGGTTCTGCCTTTGTGTCCGCGGGATAAAACAGGGACCTGAGGTGCCTTGGCTGTCCCTGGCTGAGGACGGCATGCTGAGCTCTGGTGGCCGATGGTTCTGCAACATCTGAAGGTTTGCAAAAAAAATAAATGGAAAGAGTGCTTGTCTGGGTTTTCCTGGTCAATGCGAGTCACTGTAATGTAAAGACGGTGCAGTGACATGTTTCCATTTCACTTCTCATGCGGAAAGCGACACACGGTCTCCTGTGCCTTTTACCTTGTGTCTTTAAGTTCTGAGGGCTGCAGCCTATTTCCATTTGCTGACACATAGAAAAGATGTGTCGCAATGGCTAGTTTGAGGTTTTGTGCTCAACTCCCAAAGTCCCAAATTGAAGTCATCCTTTTCCACTTAAGGAGACATTTCACTTTTCTTTTAATTCAAAAAATGTTATGAATGCAAAGCAACTTTACAAGAACCACTCTTGAGGCTGTGCAGCAGACAAGGTCAGTCCAGCTCACGGAGCAGTTTCCACGCTGCAGGCACACGAGCCGAAGTCTGGCCCGAAATCTAAGATGAGGCAACAGGTCCTTGGGCCTGAGACGGAATTCAGTCCTGCTGAGCAGATTCACACTGGGCGCTTGTCCATGATGACCCGAAGGAACATCATAGAAAATGTGTTGAATTGAGTGACATGTACAGTCCAAGACCTTACACCTATCTTAGCATCACTACTGGCTGGGACTGGGACAGAGCCTGCTTGCCTCGTTCCATCCCCCACCCAGGCCCCCAGGTACTCAAGGCTTCATTAGGAAAACACCAGGGTAAGAATTCACACGGCCCATACAGTAACGTTTCTCCACAAATCCTTTATATGGTAGGAAAACTGCTCCTCTATTTTCTCAGGGAAGCCCTATCTAGGAACAGGGTGTGAACTTGGGGGTGCCTAGGTGGGTGGGCGGTGAAGGTGTCAACAAAGACTGGGAGGGAAAGAAAGGCCTTTCTAGGAACATGGCATGAAATACAGCAGTGGCCAGTCCCTCACTTTGTGCGGGATGAGAGTGGGAGCTTTCAGATCACAGAGGGCTCTCCTGCTTTAACTACTGGTTTGCAAAATAAGTATCTTAATCCAAGTTTCTACTGGAGAATAAAATAAAATACGGGTCCACTCTTTTGGGCAATTAACAACCGTGAACTGACCCAAAGGGAGGTAATGCAATTCCAGGCCAGCAAGAATCCCAAATAACACAGCAACAGGACCGCCAGTCGTCACTCGGGAGCCGGCACCGCCCGACCAAAGCAGAGCTCATTCTGCCAGTCCCACCAAAGCAGCACTTCAGCAGCAGGAACGCGTCCCTGAGGACTAAATGGGGAATGACGGAAACCCACTCCACTCGGCCGGGAGAAGAAATCTTTCCTATTCATGCATCATGAACTTAAAATCTGTTTACATAAAAGGGGAAACGCAAATCAAACCTCCACTTAAGGCAGAGAACAAAATAGTAAGTGACAGTTATCCCGAACAGAAAATTAAATAAAAAGAATACTGACCCTCCATTTCTGAGATGGGACGGCAAACACATTGCCCCTTTCAATGTTTCCTGCTCCTTGATTTCACCGAAGCCTCCATAAGTTAGCCGAAGTGGGTGATTCTTGAAGTGGCCGATGGCATTTGATTGGGTTAAATAAAGCCCATTTATTTTTACCATAGAGTCCCCCATCATAACTGTTTCTTTGGATATTATTGTCTTCTTTGCTGTAATAATCAAGGAAATGGTCTGTCAAAGCAATTCCTATTTTAGGAATCACAATTTCAATATTTTTACAATCTAAGAATTTACACAATTTAAAACCTATGTATTACTTATAACCAAGTCTGGAATCGTATGGCCCAAACCTCTCTGAACATCTGCAAGGCCTCACCACATCAATCCAGGTGAAAATAGACAGCTTGGAGTCCCAGAAGGCAGACACTTGGAACAGTCAGTCCACATGAATGCTGCTGTGTCCCCATGACAGTGATACCAACACACCGAGGAAGCCCCCCAGTAACAAAACCACCCACTCTGCTCCTCTGACCACCTCCTGCTTCAAAACCCTGAGTTTTAAAGCTGAAAGCATCTTTTAAGATTGTCTAGTCCAACTTTCATTTTTCAGATGAGAAAACTGAGAACCCCAAAGGTTAAGTGGCGAGTCTCTGGTCACAGAGCAAGTGTGGGGGGAGCCAGGCCTACGCAGTGGGAGCCCAGGCTTTGCACTCCGCCAGTCTCAGGTCAAGGACAGGCTGCGGGACAGGGACAGGACCCTCAGCCTTCCTCTCACCGTCCTCAATGTCCGCATCTCTTTGGAATATGGGAAAAGTTAAATAACACAGCCTAGTCAAGTGGCTCAGCTGGTACGAACACATTCAAAAGCTACACGTTACTGTCAGTATTGTTAAGAGAGCCCAAGAACCCTGACTTACGGTGCAGGGCGAGCTCCATAGCACAGCACCGCGTCACCTTAAGCATCTCCACCGATTCACAGCGCATGTTTTCAGCTCACAAAGCCTATCCCTGTATTTCAGCACTTGTTTCATTCATTCCCTACGCGGCACCGCTGTGTGCCAGGTGCCACTCCGTGTCCTGGCGGCCTGGTGTGAGCGAGAGGGCCCAGCCGTCAGGGAGCTTCTGCTCTGGGGGGCGGCACACCTGTGGCATCGGTGGGGGAGCTGCCCCCCTCCGTCTTCACGGCCTGGCAGAGTGGGCTCGTCAGTCATTAGCAAAGCCACGAGCTGCCCCGCAACCCTCTCTGCTGCTGGACATCCACCGTCACGCTGAGCATGAATGATGGCGCTCTGTGTCTCCCTGGCAAACCTGCAGCATGTTACCCTAATTTTATAATGGATCATGGGTGGACTACAGAAGGATTCTACAATGCAGGAGCATTACCGTTAGGGATCAGCTCCATTTCACACCCTTTAATAGACATTTTCTAGACTTTGCTTCAGGCTCCAGGGTTACAAAAAGGGAAAACCTCTTTTCCTACAAAAGTTGGTCTAGTAGAGGTGACAGAGAGGCAGAGGGGTAAGAGAAAAGCTGTGCAGCGTGGCCCAAGCCAGGGGAGGTGGCACACAGAAAGGGGGTTCTGTGGGGGCTGGGAGCTGGTCAGGGGAAGGTTCCCAGAGGACGTGAAGGCTGAGCGGCACTCTGAAGGACCAGCAGAAGGCAGAGAGAGTCCGGAGGAAGAGGAACAATGTTCTGGGGCAAGAGGCAGCTTCAGGCGTGTGCACTGCAGTCGGCCAGGCCCCAGGCTGAGAAAGCGCTTGGCTTAATGCCTCGCTTTTGCCGTTTTGAAATTCTGAACAATTTTTTAATAAAAAGCCTCACTTTCTCATTTTGCATTAGGTCTAGCAAATCACACAGTGGGTCCTGCCCAAGGCATGAAACAGCAGGAGAGGTATGGGGAACCGCAAACAGCTCCACGATGGGGGGCCAGGGGGTGGGGGACCAGTTCCACATAGGCTGTGGGGAGCAGGTGCATAGGGGGTGGGGGGGAGCAGGGAGGGGAACAGGCCATGGGGGCGGCAGGCCCGCAGGCCAGGGAAGCAGTTGCACAGAGAGCAGTGGGAGAAGGACCTGGGATGTTAGGCTGGGGCAGACCCTCCTGTTTTTGTATAGCCCGCAAGCTAACAGTGATCTTTTATTTTTAAATGATTTGGAAAAAAATCAAAAGAAGAACAATATTTGGTAACATGTGAAAATTACATGAAATTCCAATATCACTGCCGTCAATCGGTCTGTGCTGCTTCCCCACTACAATGGCAGAGGTGCGTAGGTTGAACAGAAGCTGGGTGGCCCACAAGGTCTAAAATCTTTACTCTCTGGCATTTACAGAATAAGTTTCCCAACTTCTGTGCTAAGTTGGTTTTTCCCAACTGCGGTCCCCAGAAGACAAGAGTTGACAGTCAAGTAGATTTGTGAAATGCTGGGCTGAGTTGAAATTAAACAGGAGTCTGCGCGGACGGCTTTACCGACCCTTTAGCAGGCTCTAGTGCACCGGGCCTCCCCAAGACGGAGCAGCACGCAGTCCTACTTGAGCACTGACCCCTTTTCCAAGGAAAAGCTCTTAACACTTTGCCAGCTCTTAATACTCAGTCTGGCAAATATTCCTTTAGGCACAGGGAGCCCCTGAAGGGTTTTCAGCAAAGGACGATCCAACCTCATCTGTACCTGCTTCGTGACCCTCTGGCCCAGGGCACACAGAGGAAACCACCAGTGTTCCCAGCCCGCTGGGATAAAGGGGGAAGCCGCGAGGGCTCACAGCCGCGGGGCTGGGGGCTCGGCTCCCTGGGGCACGGCCGGCTGACCCACCTGCAGCCCCCACTGAGCTGAGGGCAGGGCAAGACAGGAGGGCCGGGAGGCCAAAGTCAGCAAGAGGTGACCGAGGCGGCGACTGGGGCGGGAAGGGAGAATGCAGACCCGAGGCGTTAGGGAGCCCTTGCGGGCTCTGTGCAGCCAAGGCGAGGAGGAACGGGAAAGCGGAGGCCGCGCTGAGGTCGGTGCCCGGCTTAAGCAGCTGGGAGGCGTGAGCCGCACCACCACCTCCAGCCAAAACCCTGTTTGAACAGAGCAGGGAAGCTGGGGGCCCTACAAAGATGGCGATGCACCTCATCCCCTTCGCTTTCTTAAGTCAGGGATTCCAGACCTGCCACCACAGCTCCAGCCCTTCACGCCAAAGCAGGGACATGCTCCGGGGGCCTGACCGCCTCAGCAGCCCGACGGACACATTTCTAAGCGAGAGACTCTGAGGCGAAGCCCAGGGAGCTCTGCACCAACGGTGCTGAGGCTGCAGCCCTGAACTACCTGCTCTAACAGGGCAACGTGCGCTTTAGAAATGACGGTGACTTTTCTGAGTGCTAGCACAGGCCTCAGCAGATGAGTGGGGGGTGGGAGAATGCACGAAGGGCGGATAAAAATCACAGCAGAGACATGCTTTGGGGCTGCCTGGAGGCATGAAGACGGCCTCTGTGCTGGGATATGACCACCGCAGCTGGCGCCTCCTGGGCACAGCTGAGGTGCTGAGGCCAAGCACACAGGGGCCAGGTGGCCCAGGAGGGACAGGCTCAGCATGTGGGAAGCACAGAAGATGAGGGCGGAGGTGAAACTTCCACCTCGAGTGTCCAGGCGGCCGTGAGTGGCTCGCCAAGCAGCAGGTTTCTGATGCAAGCAACTAAGAGTCCAATGCATTAAGCGTGGGCTGCACCAGGTTCAGAAGCAAAACCATTGAGTAGAGGAACTTGAGTGGCCCCACACCAGCTCTGCCACCCATTTGCAAGAGGTGACCCTGCTCCTATTACATCTGACCTGAGTCACCCCCTTGGGCTCCAATCCCACCTGCTCTCACCTCAGCGAGGACTTTGGTCCGGCCAGCACCAGGCCTTCCTGACTGAACGGGTCTGACCAGGGCCCTGCCAGGCAAACCACTCTAGCTACGATCGGTCTCCATCCTTTACTTTATCTTCACAGTGCTTGTCAGAGCCCAAGTCACCGATTTCTTTGCTTTCCTGTTCGCTGTCTGTCTCCCCTCAGCAGACTGTAAGCTCTTTGAGGGCAGGGCTCTGTGAGCCTGGAACGGTGCCTGGCACTTCAAAGGGGTTCAAGAAATACCTCACTGACCAACTATCAAACAAACTAAGACACGGGGTAAAGCAGGCTGGGGTTATGGACAAGCTCCCAAGACACCCGGCACGACGCACACCCGACTGCCCCTGCCTCTCCCTTCTCTGTGACGCCATCACTCCCGCTGCATCACCAGGGACCGTGGCCAGAGGGGACACTGAGCGTGGTGGCCGGGCAGACGTGGGCAGCTGCCGCCCCAACCCCAGGCCGGTGGGTGTGGGGCACCGCTCCACTCCAGCCGGTCCCAGGGGCCACACAGCATGCGGGCCAGGGATGCGGACCATCCCGCTTTGTCACAAGGAGGCATCGATCCGGGTTCCTCCATGAGACCCTTTAAATACTGGCGACTCATGGAAAGAAATGCTCCAGGATGTTCGGGCGGCGGCTCACGGAGACCCGCCCGCAGGTCCCGTCCTCCGCGGCTGCAGACCTCACCCTCGCCGGCCATCCTTGCTGCTGGAAGACGGCCGGCTCTGTGCGCCCACGGTGACGTGGTCGCCTGACTTTTTTAGTCCACACAGCAGTAACAAATTTATAATAGAATTTGATATCATCTATAACAGCTTTGTAGTATGATTCTGAACACACACCTACACGACGGAAGTAAAGTCTCTTGAAGCAAGACTTACCCGTATCGTCTGCAATGCGCCCTGATACTGTCACTAAATTGGGTCTGACCCCACTAATGGGACGTGTCCTGCAGGCCGATGAACAGCACACTCTGGCCGGGAGTGACTCCTTGTTGGGGGCACTCCTTAGAATCTGAGGCTCTCGCCCCTCTGGCTCCAGGCTGAGCTACCTGCCAGCATGCTACTTCTGCCTACACTTTCACACGGACCAGAAAGTTATTTTCAAAGACCTAAGCTTAGGTACGTTGAATGAATCATAAATACACCTCCTGAAATTAGCCACTTTTTGAACTCTAATTTCAAAACCATTTATTTCCAATAGAGGAGAGCCAGGTCATTTGGAAAACACTTCCCAAATACTCTTTTTCTTCCAAGTACCTTTTTCTAAAAAAAACTGATAGGTATTCTTTATAAAAACCCAGAAACACATGAGCAATGTTTCTCAGCCAGCTTTACCACAACATTAACTCTTAGCTAATGCAAACGTCAGGTTGGAGTTGCAACAACTTTGGGAACAGCTTTTGTGAGCAAAGTCAGGAAAGGAGCCTGTCCCCAGCTCAGAGGGGCGGCGGCCTTACCCCCGGCGGGAGGAGGGGTCCAGTCCTGCGGAGGCGCCCCGGGGGAGGCCGCTCTGAGCAGGCACACCAGGCCACGGCTTCGTCTTAGCTTCGCGGAGTCCACGATGGGTGCGGGAAAGGCAGCACAGGGGCCCTCATCCGTGCTGGGAGCTGCCGGGGCTCTCGGTTTCTGGGGAGAAATTTGTAAATGCTTGACACGAGTCTCTGCGCCTGAAACAAGGCTCCTCACCCCTGGGCGGCCCTGACCCTCGCGGACGGCTCGGGTTTCAGCCTGGCTTTGGCCAGGCCCCCGCACTGGCCCTTCCTGGTGTGTCCTGCATAGGACGCTTTTCACTGCGTTGCTTAGTTATATTGTATGAATTACTCTATCGCCCTGCTTAGTGTATTTGAAAAAAAGTTTACTCACGCTAGCCAACAGATACTTGTATAAACAACTATAGAATTTGGTAGAGTATATTTAACATGCTTTGCAAATTTCTGTGTTCAATTCAGCTCAGAAAACATTTGTTGGGCACCTACATGTGTCAAGAACTCTGTGGGATATAAACACTACCTTTACATATTCTGGACTCCACAAAAATATTTTTCGAAAAATGACATATGCAAATTTTTGAATAACTTAGATTAAAAAGTCATAAAACCTAAGAGCAGGGAGTTGCCTTGGAATTAAATGATATCAAAGTATTGTATTTTCTACATCTCAAAAATTCTATGCTGGCACCCTTAACAAAGAATATAATTCCAGTTGCTTAAGGACTTTAAAAAGCCCTGCATGACACTGAGCTGCCCAGGGGACCTGCGGTCTGACCTCTGGGTGGCAGTGGGTCCCGTTTGGGGCTGGAATTCACAGGGGCCCAAAATCCCACATTCCGCGCTGCCTTCCACCTCCAACTTTAGCTTAATTCTGTTTAAGGAAGATCTCGGGGCAGCAAGTTCTTTTAATTCTCTAACCAAAAATAACTGAGTTAAAGTTCCTAAATCCACTTATACAATATGTGAAATGAGTGACTCTCAATCTAGTGGGTTAATCAACAAATTTTTAAAAATTCCAGTGTGAAATTCAAGTCAGATAATTTAGAAAACAGGGTGGCGTCATCGATCATATAGGACACCCAATTTCAAATGCTGGTCTCTCACATAACCAGCTGAGCTCAGGCATCTACACTGGAATTCTCCTTCTAAAAAGTCATCTCCTTCAATAACAATAACAATTTTTCAAAATATTTTTTATATCCTCTTGTTCATTTGCACCCATAGTTGGTTCATAAACCAGACCAAAAAAATTAGCTTTATGACTTTAGAGACACATTTTTCTAAACAGTTAGAAAAACGGTAAATGAAATAATCAGATTAATATAGAGGAAGAGGAAATGACTTTGGGATCAAAGCAGTCTGGAGTGGAATCCACCTACTAGTTACATGAACGTGGGCAGGCCATTCGCGTTTCTGACCTTGTCCAGCCGTCAAGTGGAGCCAGAAGCCACCTTCTTGCACAGACACGGACACACACACAATTCCTGCTATGGAGGCTCCAGACATGTGCTCCCTTTCCTATGTAAGCTGCTCACCCTTTATGAGATTTGGTTCCCAGTGACTTTTAAGTCTCAAAAGCAAAGGCTCTAGCCTTTGGCACAGCCTTGAAGGAAAAAGGATCCTGAATCCAGGTGGGCCCCTTCAGAAGGCAGCAGCCCTCCCCTGCCTGTGTGAGCTCGGCCACATCTGTCTGATGAACAGTCCCTTCGCTTCCTGGCCGCCCTAATGTGCTGCTGAGGAACCACAGGCGTGTGACTGAGGCCGTGAAGGTAACAGGAACAAAAAGCTGAGAGGGGAGCACAGGAAAAGCAGTGCTTGGACATCACCAAAGATGAAATACAGGAGGAGAACCTCCACCGTGAACGTGAGGATGAGGCTTTCTCACCTTGAAACGTCTGCACCCTGCAGGTGTCACAATGCAGAAAAAGTAAATGGCTTCTCTTTAAGACACGTAAGTGTTACTCGTATGAGAGGGGAAAACATGATTTTACAACAACTGATTTTTACCTAAAAGAAACTGAATTCTCTCTGGATACAAGATGAGGCCTTTTACCAGCTCCTTGAGAAAGGGCATCAAGGGCCTTGGGGAAGTCAGATTTTAAGATCTGTTCTGGTTGAGAAAACTGCTCGACTTCACTGAAAATTGAAAGACTATTTTCAAAGAACAATGCAATCAAAGAAGTCAAAACTCCTAGAACATTTAAGGGGCCAGCTGGCCTGGACACTCACCCCAGCCCAGTGGGGCCTGACCAGCTTCTGGTGCAGCTACTTCTGATCACAGAGGGGAAGGAGGGCTCACCCCACCCTCCGTGGGGATTGGAAAGGGGTCTGCGTCACCCCACCACATAGAATTTCTATGATTTAATGTGTAAAGCACCAGAGGCCACACACACACACACACACACACACACACACACACACACACACGCACTAAAAGGCCTCTCAGAAATTAGAAAGCAAATATTAAAAATCCCCCTAAGAACATAACCCTTGGATGTGGTGGCTGTCCATGCATTCCTACTACCGTGATTTTCTCCAGTTGCTCTGAGCTCTGCTGTCACTCTCCACTGTAATGTCACCATTCTTTTCAGAAACAGTGAAAGAAAAACACGGCTCTGACATCCCCATTCTGCTTTTCCTTACCTGATCTCTGCTGTCCTTAAGGTATAACGAGGCTTCCAACCCCCTTTCTTTTTAAAATACATTAAATTTTACTCAGCCAAATACTTGGAGCGGGGATCCCTTAAAATACAAAAAGGTGGCTCAAGCTACTGTCACTCTGAGAAGTCGGGAGTGACCACCCTGGGGCGGTGGCTTCTGCAAGACCAGTGATGGTCTTTTCCTTGTATCTGAAGGCTAGTTGCTGAGTGTCTGGAGGCCGTGGCCCTTACTAACCTGCACTCTTACGCTCTGTGCCTCTCCTGTAGTCAATAAAAAGTTTAACAGAAATATCTGCACTTAAATCACAAGGCTTTGTAAGTTTAGGAAACACTGTTTTGGGAGAACTCTGCTTTGACAATGGTGATGATGAAAGGTGAAGCGTCCGGTCACACCTCTTCCCACTTCACATGACCCAAAGCATGGGGCAGCTGTCCTGTGTGCGTGAGTCTGAACGTGAGCTCACCAGGGCGGCAGAGGGGTGGCAGGGATAAACACCACCACCTGACAGTGCACATCCTTGAGCTGCTGAGAGAGAGAAAAGATACCTGGGCACAGCGGTACAGCAGGCAGATACCAGTGTTAAGGGAAGACTGCCAACAGCAGTGTTTTCCACCTGTCTCATAAGATTATGGGTGTGGGAACCCTGGTGAGTCAGTTGGCCAGCCAACCAAGGCATTCCTGGGTGTAGGTAGCCCGCCGCCTGCTGGAGGGCATGGGGGAGCACAGGGCCAGTATAGGGGGAAAAACAGCAGGGCAAAGAGTTGAGCTGCTTTGTTAAACGTAGGAGCCAGAATGGGCTGCTCTCTGAGTCCCTCTGACCTGTCTGACTGCTGGTTGAGGAGTTGTTAAGGGGCAAACTCGTCTGAGAAAGTGTCCTAGAGCCAAAAAGTGCTGAAATTCAACAGGTTAGGGCTTACTGATTCTCCCAGCAGGTGCACCTTGAGTCTGAGGCGCCTCCCCCCGCCCTCTAGCTGTCTCCTTTATCCCACTTCCTCCCCCTTGACTCCTATTACCCCTGATCTCCCCCTTTGTCAATTTAGTGATTGCCACAGTAGGAGGGTGTTTAAAAGGTGAAGTAGAAAGTGGGAGGGAAGGTGGAAGGCAGGTGGTATGAGGCCACTTTCAGAGCTTTTTGACTGGGAGTTCCAAACTTTAATTATTTTAAAATGAAATATACCTAAGACCCTTACATAATCCACTAAAACAAAATCATTTCAAACTTAAAGAAGCTTTTTTCTGAGCCTGCTTTCACTTCACTCATTGAACCCCACCATTCTGCAATCAAGACATTTGCCTGCGATGACCCTGAACAGAGGCAACTGGAACTGTACCTGCCTGACATCCATCTTACAGTCCAAGGACCGTCCCAGTTCCACAAGGACCAGTTTCGCTCTAGAAACAGAGACTTTGAGGAAAGAGTAGGTCCAAATTGAGGGAGTCCCAAAAAACGACAGCAATATAAAAACAATTCACAAAAGTCAAGGGACAGAACCGTACAACAGAGAGCCGCTCTCCGGCAGGGGAGACCGCTGGGCTGCCAGGCAGGGGCCCTCGCGCCGCGGCTGCCTCGAAACCCAGTGGCTTCCGATGCCGTAGATGCAAAAAGCCAAGCGTCAGCAGTGGCTGGCGGAGCATTCATTGCGCAGTAGGTCATGTCTACCATTTTGGAATCTTATTTTTGTCATCTGCAGTGTAAGAACAAGCATAATCTTCCCCACAGAAGCATTTTGAGGTATACTTTAAGAAGATAAGATACATTTTGAGACATTTGGGGTAATTTGGACATGGACTGCATATTAAATGGCACCACCGGAAAATATTAGTTTTCCGAGCTGTGACAACAGTACTGCGTGCATGTAGGACACTGTCCCTGCTCCTACAGGTGCACGCTGAGGCCTCCACGGGAGGAGTCTCACCAGGCCAGTGATTAGTTCCAAACAGCTTATCAGCAATACGCGCGTGTGCACACGCGTGCACATACAGTAAAAACACAGGAGCACCTGACTGACAGCCCAGCCCCGCAAAGGCTCAGGAGACGCACCGGCAGGCCGTTGTGGCTCTGGGGACACGGGCCACGGGCGCCCACAGCAAGAGGGGGCGGCTGCTCCACACAGCCAGGCGGCTGAACCTGAAGCAGAACAGGGGTCTGTGCTCTGGAGACAGTGAGGTGGAGGGTCTCTGAGCCAGGATACCCAGGCACAGCTAGGGCCGGGGTGCCTCCGTGAACACAGATAAAACCGGACGCTTGGCACTCCTGCCTTCTTTTGCCACCTGGTTCCTGGTTCAGCAAGCAGCCTTTATCCTCCAGAGAAGAGCTTGGAAGGTAACTTCTGTAGAGAACTGACTAGCCTGAAAGAAAAGCCCTGGGGACTCTGTCAGGGGGCCTCCAGACGACACCGCACAGCAGACGCCCTGAATGCAGGTGCGGGCAGGCGTGCCAATGGGCCGAGCGACCCATTCCACGTGCTTCCAGTTCTCACATAGGAGTAGACTGAGCTATCAGAGGAGGGCCTTTGATATGAAAAACAAAGACCAAAACAAAGAAACAAAAATCACAGCAGAGACAAGGAGGGAAGACCATGCCGAGACACTGAGAAGACAGCCGTCTACAACCCAAGGAGGGGGCCTCAGGAGAGATTAACCCTGCCACCACCTTGATCTGGACTGTAGAACTGTGAGGAAATAAATTTATGTTGTTTAAGGTGTATACACGTGCGCGTGCACACACACACACACAAACAACAGAGACATTAAAGTGAGAAGAAAAGAATTAAAAAGGCAAAACTATCATTAATGTACACAGATAAGATGCTACAACCATGGAATAAGAGAATACTATATATTTTTTTAAAAAGATATCTGGGGGGAGAAGCTTTTGGAAATCAAAAATATGATAGAAATGAAAAGAACTCAATAAAAGGATTAGAAGATAAAGTCTCTTCCAGAAAAAGATGGGAAATGAAAAGAGAAAGTAAGAAAACTGAAATATCAGTCCAGGAGATCCTATATCCAAATAATAAATTCCAGAAAAAGCAAAGAGAACAAAAGAGGGGAAGACTCATCACAATAATTCAAGGACATTTCCCAGAGCAAGGATCCCAGGTTCCACATTGAAGTGCCCAGCATGGTGGATGAAAATGGCCTACACAAAGGCCCATTATCATGAAATTTCAGAACACCAGGAACAAAGAGAAAAATCCTACAAACTTCTGGAGAGAAAACACAGCACTCAAATAATTTACTTCCCAAACACACTTTCTCAAGAAGTTAGGGGAGGGAGTGCTCCCCAAAACAAGAGCAAATACAGTTACCAGGAAAGCCATCGCCAGAGGGGGCAGCTCGCTGGTCAGATGCCGGGGCGAGTGGTTCGGGAGGGAGTGCGGGAAGTTCTCCAAGGAGAGGAAGCAGTAGAATACCTCATGTGCCTGAATGTACAAAGGCACATGAGGTATTTAGACCACTGGGGAAGAGTTTGGGGATGAAATAATAATAATGCAAAACTAAAAAAGCAGGATGATTTTTAACGCCAGGAAAAACAAAAAGTGGTCCAGGGAAGGAGAAGTCATCATTAATCATCATTAGTTCAAGGCTCAGCTATAAACAGGGGTTATATAATCATAAAGAGGTCTAACTAAAATTATGATTTATCTCTATTGGGAGCAGTGGGGACAGAAAGGGTGTTGTGAGGAGGTGTGGGAGACAGACAAGAGTTACATTTTTATCTTCCTTATGGGAGTCATTAGGTAATTCCTCTCGTAAGTCAGAGAGCAGCAAGTCGCTGTGTTATTTAGAAATTTGGATGTAAATACCAAAAGAATGTGCCGAAAGAGTTTAAACTGAGAGCCACTGGGGAGGGGAGAATGAAGAATAAGAAGACAGGAAACAGCTGGAATTTTTTGTGACATATATCTGACTTTGCATGTATGTGCCTGATTTGCTTGTATATATAACTATTAAAAATTATATGTACACATAACATTATTAAAAAACAAAAAATATTGTGAAAAATTGTTTGCCAGGTTATTATAGATTTCTAAAATCCTTTATTATCAAACTATAGGTAAATAATAGCAGTGTTTCATTAGACACTAACCATATATTTGAAAAAGTATAAAAGAATTTCCTTTCGTTTAAGTTATTAGCATGTTTCGGTCCAGGTGATCATTTTCTTAGGATATCTAAGTGCTGATCCCAAGTATTCTGGCCAGTTCTAGTTTGCAGCGTTCACGGTGACATGAAATACTCACGAGTTCCAGGGGACTGAGCCGCGCACCAGAGACGGGCCTGGAATCGAACGGCTCGAAACTGGATGCATGGAGGCTACACAGGAGATGGAACAGAGATGTCAGTTTGTAAAGAATCGTTTCTTCCATTCACACCAACCCCCGAAAAAGTAAAAGCATCTGATGCATCGGCCTTGAGGAAGAAGCAAGTCCAGAAAATCATTGTACTGAAAACTTATTGAAGTCCTCTCATTACTTTTAGAAGGATTAAAAATATTGAATAATGAAAAGACATATGTACAGTGATTTTTTTTAAAGCTTTGTTCGTATCACATTATAAAGTTGGCATGACAATCACTATTAGTCATTTCAATCTAAAGCAACTTCTTGGACCCAAGGTCTGGGGTTATCTTTAGGAATCTTGAACAGATACAAGAGGTAAAATGAGAAGTCAAACTAAAAGGGCGGCTGGAACGAAGGGCAAACGCCACGTGGTGGCTTACAGATCCCAGTGTACAGGCAAGACGGTGGCATCACCTGAAGGAGGAAGGAGGCCTACTGTCTGGTGTCCTTGAAGAGGCCGAGCCAAAGAGCTCCCTTTGGCCTTCCCGCGGGGTGAATGGTCTCTGGGTCCTGACTGTTCTTAAGGCATTTCGGGCTTCACTTATGATTTCTGCGCTGGTCTTCTGCCTGGACACTGAAGGTCGATAAAACGGATCCAGATTTTCTAGCTTTTTATCGTTTGGAGATAGCATCTTGCCTTTAAAGCAAAATCATCTTCAGGTAGACACCACACCCTGAAAACATAATCAACTATTTTTTTCAAAATATCAACTATTTTCATCCAGTAGTTTAGACAGTGTTTAAACCCATCCATACATGTGTAAGCCATTCCTGAATGTTAAAGCTGAAAAAATCATAGACGATTTTTAATTAAAAATCTACCAGGCAGTTACAACTGGAAGATGAGGATGGGAGAAGAGCTTTCAACAGTGACAGGCTGATGGGCACAGTTATGCCGCGGGAATACATGTGACTGAGGGAAATGATGCCCAGGAAGGAGACCCAGAGCAACAGCAGACTCACGGAGGACAGACGCAGAAGAGAAAACCCTTCCATGTTCTCAGACGTACAGAGGAACGCTGGGGGAGGGGAGGGTCTCTGTTAAAATGTCTACCTAACATTTCCTTTCCATTCTTACTGTCCTCCACACAAAATGTTAATATAAGGTTAAATTTAGAGAGGTGGGGCCTATTTCCAAACTGTATTGGCTTTTATAATGTAATCTGTAAACTCAGACAAAGTTCAGCCCTACACTTGCCCATGATGTATTTGGATGAACCGACTCAAATCACCTTCAATTTGAGGTAGTGTCCTCAATGAATAAACACCACATACCAGCATCAAATGCTCCTTTCCTGGGCCGCCTCCCGGTCAGACACGCACAGGGCCCAGGACAACACAGGCCCTTCCTGATGCTGCCAAGGCCCACAGAGGTCTGGTCAGCGTGGCAAGACACCTGACAGCTCTACACTTCAAAAAGCTGAGATTTTAGGAACTTAATTCTAATTCGTATATGGTATTAGGTGTTTATTGAACGATAAACCTCTAACCTCCTGAAAATGCTGTACCT
This sequence comes from Phataginus tricuspis, assembly GCA_029783875.1. Classification (NCBI taxonomy): domain Eukaryota; kingdom Metazoa; phylum Chordata; class Mammalia; order Pholidota; family Manidae; genus Phataginus; species Phataginus tricuspis. The sequence continues at coordinate 24,054,268 of JAQQAC010021848.1, read as the reverse complement.
CAAGGGAGACAGAGGTCTGGAAATTATTCATATATTTCAGCTGCCCGATTTTAGAATAACTCCTGCAAAAAAGAAAAAAGATGTTGTGATATATGCCCAAGGAAACTGAAAAGACTCCATTTCTGTAAGTAGAATCAACAGCTGATTCCTTAGAGAAATAAGGAGGTTTACTGTGTTCGGATTCTACACACTAGGTTGTTATATAACAATAGGCAACAAAAACATTTGTTTAGATCTACCCAGGCCCCACCCGGGGTGTTTTTAAGGAAAAGAGGATGATGAAAACTACAAACACTATGCTATGGCTTTCATATGGAAAGGCCAGGCGTTGAGGGGGAATAGTAAAAAAATTACTAGATAAGCAATACCATTCTAGGAATTTTACATAGGAGTTTGAATTCAGGCAAAGCCTACAGAATTATGTATATTAAACAACTAACAAAAACCATGGCAGGCTGAGTATATCACACTTCTAATATGATATGATAGAGGTGGGTCTTTATTTTAAAAATATCAAAGCTAATTATTAAAAATAGGTATATTATATATATATATGTGTATATATATATATATATATATACACATATATAATTTTTGTATGCACAATAATATAAACTCAGTCCCACAACATCCAACTTAAGTGGCCATAACAGGTTTGGCTGTTTTTAAAAGGTCCACTGCAGTAAGAAATTACAGTAGTTAACCAGAAGTTTCAGTACAATGGGCAAGTCCCTTCCAAGCCCAACCTGGTTTGCCAGTCCTGCAGCCCCACATGGCATTGAACTGATAAGACTGGCCAAGCCCACAGGTGATCTGGCAGAACGAGTGAATATCAGAGAAAGGGCTCTTTGGCTGAGTGATAATGGACACCCTGCCAAGTAAGGCTCTCCCTGGCTGGATTTCAGTTTGCACTGAAAACTATGCTCTTTCATAGAGAAATGAAGCAGGGACATTTACTTGGGTCCGATTCTAAGAATTGTGAATTTTTTTGACATACAGGAATTTAGACTGATGGAATGTAAATGATGGGCTTAAAAATCTTTTGTCTGAAAATGTCTCCCACAAATTCTAAAGCAACTTTCTCTCTCTCTCTTCCTTTCTCCTCCTCCTAACTCTCACTTTAATCGTTATATTGTGAGAAACTTTCCATAATGTAAGATCTGCACAGTTTATAGTAAAGTATACCTGAACCATAACACAATGGTAGCATAGAAAATTTTTAACTGTACAAAAATTCTCTGCACAACTGGGACAAATCCATTCCACTGGTACTGATGAACTGTTACCTATGGGCAAAGCCATCTGCCTGGATCTCTGGGAACACAGTCAGGTATAAAAATTATCTTCACTCTCAAGCTAGAAGGGCCTTTTAAATGCCAGTTAAACTTTTACTTTAATACCAAGCACTGTGCTAAGTATTCTTGAGCACCTCATCTCAGTTAATCCCCACAACAATGTTGTGGTTGGAGAGTCTTAGGCATAGCAAAAAAGCGATGACATACTCCCCGAGACGATACTCAATGACCTACTAGGTGGCCTTGGGGGGGCACTCGGTGGCCTTGCACGGATGCAGCCAAGCCGGCACTTTCCCAGCTGCAGCAGCCTTCTTGATGCAGGCCGGTGCTGCTTATACCCAGATGACTCTAACACAAGGCAGAAACTGGATGGCGACAATAGAAACAGAGATAAACTACCATGTGATTACCCAAGTGGAAGAGATTTCGGACTGGGAGAAGGTGTGAGGTAGACTTCTTGGAGGTGACGCTTGAGCTCAGCTCTGGGAAACGGGCAGAATGCGGACAAGTGGCAAGGCTGACATCTGGGGCCAGAGTAGAGAAGGCATTTCCAGCCAAGGCAGAGAGTCAGAGACACACGGAGTACACGTTGGCCCAAAGGAGCCGTGGAGATGAAGCCTGGAGTGGGACCAGGAAGGGAACTGTGTGGCAGGTCAAGAAATTAAATAAAAGCTATTAGCAAATTAAAATATTTTAAGGCCTGATGTGGTCTGGCAGGGATGGGCAGGAGGGAAAGGAGGAAAAAGAGTGGAAAGGACAAAATCAGGCAGTTGTTATGCAGTCGCCTAGCTTGCTCAGGAGTACCCAAGAAAGCGTCCCTGGATGTGCCTCTCCCAGGCTCAGGTAGGTGTCCATCCCCTGAACTTCACCCCCCCACACTGGTCTCCATCAGCCCTCCCACTGTGTTAGAACTGCCTGTACGCCTGGTGTCGCCCCACCAGACTCTGGGCCCCGGTTCTTCATGTGAGGCGTGGCTGAAGGTCAACACCTGTACAGTTGCTGGACTCCACTTTCAAATGTAGGCCTGAGCTGGGAAATCCCCCACAAAGGCGGCCTGGCTTCTCTGAAGTGTTTGTTACAGGAAAGCATATTGGACTGTATGTATTTCAAGTGGCATATGGTTCTTGATGTCATGTGGTAATATGAAACCAAACTCTCTTCGAGTTCCCTAGCACAGAGAAGACTCAGTAAGTGTTCTGATCACTGAATGAGGTTTTGAAAGCCTGAGATACAAGAATGAAGGTGCAATTGAGATGAGAGACATGAGAACAAGTGGGTGCATCAAGAGGAGCAGAACTTACAGGACTTGGCATCTGAGAGGACAAGACGTGCCAGCGGTGACACTGGGTCTGCAAACCCAGGAGGGTCACAGGGCAAGGGGGCCTTTTAAAAGAAAACAGGAGAACACAATTTTGAAGAGAAAGACCAAAGTGGCTGAGTTCCGTCTTGCATCCCTGTCTGGGTTTACCAGGCCTACGGGACCTCTAGAGGATGCACACCATCAGCAGTAGGAAATCTGAAACTGGAGGACTTTTTAAATGAAGTGTTTCAGAGACATTATTTGTAAGTTTATACTTAATTATAAAGACCTGTGTTTATCTTTGCCGAACCAAGAGCCTTCTTGCCAAATGCAACACTGCCCTACCGAATGCTCCCGACAGCAAAGACTGGGCATCTCCACACAACCCAACAGATGAAATACTCAAGACCCCTGCCAGGATTTTGAATTACTTTTGTGTTACTACGAGCATCTAGAGGGCCAATGGGTAAGCGCTGAGATGCTGGAGGAAGGGTTCAAATACTCCCTTACAATTCGAAGCTACATAACCGTGGGCAAGGTGTCTAACATCGCCAAGTGCTAGTTGCCTCCTCTGTAAAATACACATAATAATAATAATTGCTTCATGGGATTGTTTTGATAATTAAATGACAACATTCACGTGAAGTACTTTTGCACGGTGCCTGGCCCTTAAAAAACACCAAGTCCTGTCCAAGTGCTAGGCAATAAAAGGATACAAAAACTTCCCCCATGAATTAAAAACTAAACAGAGAAATCGCATAAGAAAGGGGATGACTTGTTTTAAGTTATAAGTTTTAAAACTTACAACTTTATGAAAACAGAATTTTTCCTTTATGAAAACAGAATTTTTGTTAAGTATTTTATTGATCGTCGGCTATGCCAAATCAACAACGAATCAGAATTTGATAAATTCACAAAACAGGATACAAAGAGCAGAGGCATGGGACGTGCAAACGCTGGATGCGAACGTTACTGTGCACACACTCGCTGAGCCTCGCGCCTGGAAGAGCCCGGTACAATTCGTGTGACCTCAGCCGGGCCACTGTCGTCCAAAGCCCCTTAGCCGACCGCCCTCTCATCCAGCACATATTACTGGGCTAGGACCGCGCTCTTGGCTTAAAGGCTCCGGTGGAGACACGAAGAGCCGCGGCCCAGCCCGGGCGTGCACGGGGCTCTCACCGCCTCTCCCCCGCTACCGGGTCGGAACGGTGGCAGCGGGGGCAGCCCCGGCCAACCGGCGGCGGGCGTCTCTCCGCCCGCGCGCAGCGGCTCCGCACTCCGGACCACCCGCCAGGCAACCGCACCTTCGCTCCGCCCGCGCGGCCGGCGTTCCCATGGCAACCGTACACAAACTACCTACCCGGGCCCCGGAGCCGCCGGCCCGCACAGCTAGGGCGCCGTTGGGCGGACGGCGCGGGTCAGGAGACGCGCTGGGAGCGGGAGCAGGCAGGGGGTTTCCGGCTAGCCCCGAGCCCCGGGGATCAGCTCCGCAGGTCGACCAGCTAGCTGCGCGGCTCAGCCGGGCCTTAGGCTTTTCCGAGGCGGGGCGGGGCGAGCGAGGCGGGGCCGGAGGCGCGCCGGCCACTGAGCTTGCGCGGCTCTCCGCGTGTGCGTAGAAACGCTGAGGCCGGCGGGACGGTGGTGGGCGGAACCTGGCGGGGTGGTGGGCGGAGCCTGGAGGGAGGTGGGCGGGGAGCGCGAGGCCCGGGCGGCGAGGAAAGCGCGGGCTCGGCCCGCGGGGGCGGGGCGCGGAGCGGCCTGTCCGACCGCGTTTTCCACGGTTGGCGAGTCCGGGCGGTGCTCCGCAACTCTGCTGAGCCAGCGGGCGGGCAGCTTAGTGCTTGGGGTCAGGGGCCAGGTTTTGTGGGTCAGGATGCGGCCCTGCACAGCCTTGGACTGGGCGCTCAGCGCGCCCGTCTCCTCCTCCTCCGTGACCCGGCTGGGCCCTGCGGTCACCGCGGAGGGGGGGCGGGAAACCGCGCGGCACCGGCAGCCCGAGCCTGTGAAACTCGGCTGTGTTTCATTTCGGCCCATGCGCTGGGGCAGCGCCTAGAGCTTACCGAGGGCGCTTTACTGCACCGCCGGCCCTGAGCGCGGGTCTGAACTGCGCGAGCCCACACACGTATTTTCAACCTACTGGGAAAATTGAGATTTGTAGCAATTTGAAAAAGCATTTTCTCCAGCTTGCTTTATTGTAAGAATATAGTATAGAATACACATACAAAATATATACTAGCCGACTGTGTTTTGGTAAGGCTTCAGCAGTAGGCTATTAGTAATGAAGTTTGGGGGGAGTCCAACATAAGGGGGCTGCCCACTGCAGGGGGTGGGGTCAGCAGTAAATTATCTTTTTGAGGGTCCCTGCCACTCAAGGGGTCAGCCTGGCACCCCAATTCCGCAGGAGTCAGTATAGAGACCTGAGGTCTGTTGAATGACGGTGGTGGATTCCGAGTCCGACCACCACAGCTACTGGCGAGACGGGTGCTGTGTGCGCGTTTCTGGTTTGAATCCTGTTGTGTCCCATCAGACCGCTCAGCGCTCCACAGTGTTACACGCGGTGAGGTCATAGTCTCTCTCCATTCAGGTTTGCTCTGCTTTTTAGAAATACGGGGATTTCTCAGCTGAAATGTTGTCAACATTGGGAAAATGCCACATCCCTTGGTGTTAAGTATCTTGTAAAGAAGAATTAAATCGAAAATGTTTTTGAGAGTATGCTATGGGTAAGGCATCATGCTAGGTGGGAAGTGTTACTAACCTGAATAAAGGAATGTTAGGTATTCTTCAAAGTACCCAACAGGATTTCACACAAAATAGACAATAAGTACTTGGTAGTTGATTGCATAATTTTAGGGCCTGAAGCAAAGTATTATGTTCTTCAGAGTTGAAATCTTTTCCTGTGACTCAACATGAATAATCCTATCAAGTCCCTCTAACTGGCCCCTGGATTCCATTGTGCAAAGGAGCCTTTGCTCATTTAATATTTTGTATGCACAACTTGTGAGATGTGATCAAAATGCAACTTTATTTTTGTCTCTCACTTCTATTTTAAAATATATTCAGCATTGGTTAGATAATCTGCCCCTGGATGGAAAGTTGGGTAGAGCCCCTGTATTTTCTGCTCATTTTTAGAAAACTGACAGTCCTATGGTAACGCAAGTTTCAACCACAGCTTCATTCCAAAATTATAATGTTGGGCACAAGATACAAACAAATGCAGCAAATGTCAGTTGGCAGTGAGGCTTTGACTGGTCCATCTGAGACCGACAGTCTGTAGCTGACCTTCCCAGGAGGGAGGCAGCTGGTTAGGCTCCCCGCTCCTGATTGCTGCAGTGATTAAAACCGCCTGGGTGGAGATGGGCAGGAGGGGGAGAGAAGGCAGGAGGTGGGGCACTTCTTCCTGGAACTGATGGGTTTTGAGCTTGCCAGACCTGTGTCATGGTCATGGCCGCCCATGTGAGTCTTTCTGGGGCCCTTTGGGGTCTCCCATGAGTGGGGCCCCTCTCCCAGGGACTCCGGGAGGATGCAGCACCATTTCACTGGTGGCTTACAACTCCTTCCCTGCCCCTAGAAATCCAGAGCTCAACCAGCCCTTTTCATTGGGGCCCTAGAGAACCCCACACCCATCCCAGGGTGTGAGAGCACAGGCCCGCCGCAAGGCCTCCCTTCCATGCTGTCTGGTGGCGCTTCCCCCATAGCGAGCTGGGCTGAGGGCTCCGGGCCATCTCACTGCATCCTCTGGCCGGCCCCCTGCCTTCGCAGCCCCTGCCCTGGGTTTCAGAGGAAGCAGGTGGCATCTCCACACTCCTCTCGGAAGGAATTGCTTCACACGTCCTCCCCTCCACTCCCTGACTCATATTTAACTTCAGCCTGGACCCTCTGTCCAGAGAGTCTGTATACTTCTTTGCAAGTTTCCCTATGGGCACTTTGCTTCACCTTCACTTTGGAACTGATGATACACAATTACCACCTCAGCTGAAAGTTCAGTTTAAAAACCAGTTGTACAGGCATTTACTAACCATGGTCTTCCAACCTAGCATCTCTGCCTAAAATAGACCTCATAAGCACATGCTGGAACCTAATGCTAGCCAGCTCAGCCAGCTGGGAAATGTCTGCCAGGCAAGTCAGAACCACTGAAAAGAAAGATAAGGGCAGAATTGTAGCAAGTGATTATTTTAAGCCACAGAGCCGCCCGGCCTACCTCACCGCAGGACACAGTGTGTGACAATGCAGAGGCTGTCCAAGCAGTGGCCTGTGGGCTCTTCCTACATGGCCACCTGAGGGCAGTTTAACAGAACGGGCATAGTTACATTCATAAGTGGGGTTATTTAAAGCAAAACTGTTAATGTTCCCTAGACCTTAGAGAGATTGAAGAAGAAGCAAAATATTAACAGTGTCTGACACTTCCAAAGCACTTTATGGTGTCCAAATTGTTTTCATGTGGAGCATTTCATTTTTGTTATTTTATTTGGAGTTTACAATAAGCCTGAGAGGTAGTTAGGTTGGGGATTATTTTCCCAGTTTAAGAGTGGATGAAACTGGGGTTCAGACAGAGTAAGTGATCTGCCCACAGTCACACAGCTAGAAAGTGATCTGAGACGGTGTTTTGGTACCCAAGTCCGGCGTGCCATGTGCCACTGTATGTGCATAAATACAATTTTTCAGGTGAGGCTGCTTGTTCACAGCACTGAGAGGTACTTCTTAGGCTGCTGAAACTGTCAAGATATGCTCTGCATTTTCTCTAGTCACTCACCGCAGAGTATATCCTGTGCAGGGCTCCGGAGGTCCACAGGAATGTAAGAATCTTTATATATACTCTTGACAATGCCCGCTGGGCTTCCAGATCCTGAATTTAGGTGAGAATTATATAGGTGGTCGAGTGGGTAATACTACAATCTTGCACACTCCAAGATGCAAAAATTCAACAAAATGATGAATTCATAGATACTTTAATCCAGACCCTTTCAGTGGATTGGAGTTTATATCACATACACTTCTTACTTAATACCTATAGCTTATCTTGATTTATATATTAGGTGTATTCTTGAAAAGATACAAGTTAAATAAATATTTAATGCTCACAATTCCCCCAATGACTTTAATGAGTAACAGAGATGTGCTTCTGGCATGGAATAAAAACCACCAATTTAGAATTCTAATATTCACTTCAAGACACTTTCTGCTTTTGTCAGTATGGAATCTTGGTGCTTTAATTATATTCATCACAAAATTCTTGCGGGGAGTTCATCAAATTAACAGTCTATGTGATCTTTGCATACAAATTTAAAGGTACAAACACATTAAAATACAACTTGGTGGAAATTTACAATGCAATGAAAATTCACTAACATCATGGAACTGGATAGACACAAGACTGTGGAATGGTCCTAAAACTTTTCAGCTGAAAAAATTCCATGAAAATTCTCTATTTAATGGGGCTCAGCTATTCCCTATGCATCCCAAGTATTCCTTTGCCTTTAAGCACATTATCCATACACCAGTACCTCTGACGCCCCAGGCCACATTCTCCTGAACAATCAAATCAAGTCCGGTTGTCACTAAGGATGCTAATGGTGAGGGTCCATTTAATTACTAGTTGATTACAAAGTCTCTAACTACCTAATATTTCACTGGAGGGGAGATGGTTCTAGTTTTCAGGGAGTGAGTCAGTGGGAGTCTTAGCTGGGAAGGCTTCATCTTGAGCAGCTGACAAGGTTGAAAGAGACCTAAGACAAGCCAACCCTGCTCTTCCTTGTCGGACTCCCCATGAGACACACTGAGTGAGCAGGCCCCGAAACCTCTGGCAGCTTTTAGCTGCAAAAAGCAGAATATCACATTAATATCTTGAATACCTAGGATGTTTATCACATCTGTAAACAATAAGCAGGCTGTTTCAGGGCTGGTCCTACAGCTCAGGGCTGGCATCAAGGAGTGTCAGTCATACCATGCCACATGGTCACAAGAAGGCTGCGGTGGCACAGAGCTGTGCATCCTCACGCAGCAGTGTGCCAAAGCGGGAAGAAAGGGAAGGGGCAGAGCCCTCTCCTGAGACATCTCTTTACGTGGGGAAGGGACAACGTTCCCAGAAGCCCTCCTGCTGTGTTCGCCTCGCATCTCACTGGCCAGAACTGTGCCCCAGGCCCACATGCCAGGCCCTGTCAGAGACAAACCGTGTTCCTGTTACAGCGGATGGTTTATATCAGTCAAGGTGCATCCCTTGGGCTGTGTGAGGGGCAGCACCCTCTGAGCTTTCGCTGCCAAAACCTGAACCAAACTAGAGTTCTGTTTGGCAGGACAGGGGGCAAAGGCTGTTGCTGACAACATCTCCATGATGGTCCGGGGAACTGATGAAGGGGCGTCTCCTGGTAATCAGGAGACTGAAGTTTGATCGTTCTGACGGGAGTCACAGAACAGAAAGGTGAACGTCAAGGCCAGGTGTGGCGCCGACTCCTGAGGTGAGGCTGTGGTCCCTGGCCTCACTGCCGGGTCCCATATGATGCAGGACCCCGACGCCACCCTCCCAGCCCAGGACGATGTTCGGACTCAGCGTGGGGCAGGGAGCACAGCAGTGAGGTGCTGCTGAGGGAGCAGAACGGGCAGGGGCCGCATGGAGCCCCAGCCCTAGGGAAGGCCAGGCTCCCCTCTCTGAGGGCCATGCCCCAGGCCAACAGCACCCAGAGACGTAAAAAGATTCCCTGGCTTTGAGAGCAGAAGGCATGGATAGGACTCTGCGTGACTCAGAGATGAAGACCCCCTTGCTATGTCCTTGGGGTCCCTCCACCTGCTCCCACGCCATCTGGCATCCTTTCTAGATCTACTCTCCAAATAGCCCCTCCGAGCCCACTCCATCCTTCCCGGCTCCAAGCCCACCCTACACTCAACAACCAAAGGATCTGTCATAAACCGCAGTCCTGGGCACACCAGTCTCTGCGCATAAGCTCTCAGTGTCTGTCCACTGGCCGCCAAAGTAAGCCCGGCTCCTCCGTGATCTGTACTACAGCCCACACTTCTACCTTATTGTAATACCTAGCTCTACTGCAGGGTTATAACAGGCCCTGTGTTAAGTTTTGATGACTGTAAATCAGTAAATCTTTCAACCCTCAAGTACCCATAATCATCCTCATTTTACATGTAAGGAAACTGAGGCTGTTTCTTTAGCTGCCAGGGTCCCAGAGGCAGGAGAATGGTGAATCCAGGAGTCGGCCCGGCTGGTCCGACTCCAGAGGCCCCTTCCCACGCACACCATGTGCTCACACCCCTGGTACCACCCCCAGACACTCCCTGTGTGTCCTCCCTCTGTGCTTCAGCTTCGGATGTCCTCCCCTTCGGAAGTCCAGGCACTCAGCCGGCTGTCTGCACCTTACTGGGGGGGTGGAGGGTGGGCGCAAGGAGTAGCTGACCTGAGGGCAGTCCCCGGGGGGACAGGGAGACAAGTGCATCCGCCTACCCTTCCTGCCTCCTGTTCTGCACTGGCCAAGGCCCGGGGAAGCTAGTCTGGACACCTGGGGGCACAATGCCCCAGGGACCAGAAAGGACAGCAGACAGTGTGATGGAGCAGATTAGGTCTGGGATGGCCCAGAGCATGAGGTCCGCAGAGGCAGGCTGCAGGCCTAGTAGAGGGAGAAGAGAAGAGGCTGGGCGGACGGGTCTGGAGGCGCCGGAGGACAGAGGTCTCGCAAGGGCTCTGGGCACACGCGGGGCTTTGGGGGAGGGAAGTGAGAAGCATGCTGCGGACTGGAAGTCAGGAGACCTTAGCCCAGCCGCTCCTGCCCCGCCTCAGCTGCAAGCCCAGAGCCTGTGGGCGCGTCCCCTGGGGGGAGTGAGCTAAGTGACCTTCCAGCGGCAGCCATGCCCTCAAGTTCTGTGGGGGGAGGTTATGGCCGGGAGGGGGCTGAGGACGAGGGATCCAGGAGGAGGCTCAGCTCTGAGGGTCAGAGAGTGAGGTCCAAGGTGGGGCCTGGCTGGCCACTGCCCAGTAGAAGGTCTGGTGGTTGGAGGCCCCAGGAGGCACTGAGGCAGAGAAGAGCCGGACCTGCCAGGAGTTTCTTCCTCAAGACTCGTGCCATGCTTATAACACCTGTGACCAGGGGCCACCGCACCGAGCCTGGCAGGCCCAGAGAAGGCAGTGACCCACCAGGGCTTGAGGGTCCGGGAGAGACGGGCCTCCGAGACAGGTCTCTTGGCTGATGACAGTGGTGAGTTTCCCCGAGAAGGAGCACACCAGTCTGCAGACCTGTGGGTTTAGTAACCCAGGACATGTTGCCATTTCTTGGGGCTCTCAAATTCAGTTTAAAAAATATATACACTTAGGTATTGTTGAGTTACCAACCCAGGTATATATTATCTTGGCAATATGACAAGAAGGAAAATTTAAATAGAGAAAGGAAAAGTAATTTAACTGTGGGAATTCAGGTGATCAAAGAAATGTAGAGTCTAACTCCAGGTTTAAACCTTTAGACAGAAGGAATCCCAAATCTAGCTGAAAGTAACTGGGCTTCTAATAGGAGTATCTTTAAGGGCTGAAGATGTTAGGTGCACATGTTCATTGAAATGAAAATAGTCATACGATCCTTTATGCTACTCAGGTAAACGGTACTGTGTGTGTGTGTGTGTGTGTGTGTGTGTGTGTGTATGTGTGTATCTGGCATGCAATATTATCTACCAAGAATGCAAAATAGTCACAGAAAACTTAAAACCTCATCATAAATCACATGTGCACTTGCAGAGCACTATTCTTCATCAGAGCTCAAAACGCCTCACATTTCACACACATACACATGTGAAGCACATGTGAAACAGGAAATATGAACGTAACGATGGATTGTACAGATGTCAGTATATGGCTGTGATATTGACTATAGCTCTGCAGTATGTCACAGTGGGGAAAGTGGGCAGAGGGTACACCGGACTTAAAACTGCACATGAATCTACAATGATCTCAAAATAAAAAGCTCCAAATAGACCACTTCACTATCTCACGTCCTATTTCATCTCTGCAAGGCTTGTACATGAGAAGTTGTGATGCCAGCACAGAGGAAATATAAACTGGGGAATAAACAGGATGATATCCCACGGCACAGTCTGGACAAAACAATTATTCTGACAAAACTGTCAGAAACTTGAAAACCGTCACCAGCCTGAACTGACAAAGAAAATTGAATTTCAGCACTAAAATGATTCCTTCTTGGCTTTTCCTAAGTTCACAATCAGAGGTTGTTAAAATGAACAGTGTGCCAATCACAGGTTTGTTTGTTTTTTAATTTTTGATTTTTAAATTCCAGTTTTACTGAGGTTCAAGTGACCATTCTAATTTTGAGGGCTCAAACTCAAATTAAGAGAATGAATTCTTGGCATAGACAGCAGTGTTCAAAGCAGCTCATTTTGAACAGGAGCAGAGAGCCCCTGGCTCTCCTAGGTCCCTGCTGCCTCTGCCGGTTGGCTGCAGCCGCTGCAGGCCCCACCCCGATGCTACCTCCCCTGCCCTCTAATCACACTGCGAGGCCAAGCGCCCAGCCTACCATTCCTGTTTTGGCCTCGCACCCACATTAAAGCTCTGCCCAGCTTTGCACCAAGTGGCATAAGTTCTTAAGAAGCCATGTGGCTGCATCTCGAGCTGGTCTCCCAGAACAGCTCCAGACAGAGCACATGGCAGTTCTCCAGCCAGGACCCACCTGGAGGTCATGGTTGGCTGTGAGGAAAGCTCATCCTGAATGCATCAACATCATTTCACACTTCCCCAGTGCTCGGTCCAGGAGTCCCCGGCCCAGACACAGCCCGTGATTTCAAGAACTTTATCAAGAAGAAAGATTAGCGGCACTGCAGGAAGATGGAAAAGATGCCCCAAAACCATCCCCTATTTTGGTTATTGTGTTTTTCACTGTACATTATACTTCTTGTTCTTTTGGGTCACAGAGAGGGGAACCCTGAAAGGAAGAGCATAAGATTGCCAAGAGAAATGGAATGGTAAGCACCTGAGAGCAGAGATCTCGTCCCTGGGGATCCCCACTTTTGGGTATCGTCAGTACAAGAATGGCAGCTGGGACATATAGACATTCAACAAATGCTTGTTGAATAAATGAACAAATGAATATGAGCTTCAGGCCATGATATTCAGGGTCTGATACTGTAATGTGTAACCCTATGAGCCAGGATGTCTTTCCATTGACAGTCACCCCTGAGCCCTTCTGGCCGCCGCAGCCCCATCTCCTGCCAAGCGTTTCTGGCGTACCTGCGGCTGTGATGTGCCCAGGAACAAGTCTGCTCACGCTGCCCCACTCCCACCATCTCGAAGGCCCCTGCTGCCCCAGCGTGCGGGGCCCTTTGTTCAGGAGGGTGTGGTTGGCCGTCCTCCCCTCATGCCACCTGGGTGGGGCCGGCTCTCCTGATTCTGTGGCACCTTGTCCCAGGGCCCTGAGTCACACACAGCCACTCGCAAACAGAGCGCCCTGGACTTCTCAGCTGCCCCTCCCGCGGTCCACAGTTCCGGCTAAGGGTCAGACCCTCCTCCTTTCCTTCCTCTCAGCACCAACACCCCCTCCCTTTCCGTCACCCAGAGCCCATGTGCTTCTGCAAACACCCCCTGCTAACAGGCGCCTGCAGCAGAGGCCGGCATGAACTATCAGGAGAGCACAGGTGCCGCAACCACTTTGTAGCGACAGACACCACGGGCGCTCCTTGGGCCCCAGTTCTGGGTCTGTGAAACAAGCCCCAGGGGGCTCTAACACTCTGTGGCACCGTGAGATGCTTGAGAGGGAAGAGGGTGGAGACAAGAGGCACAGGAAGGACGGGATGGGGGAAATCAACGGCTAGCTAGGGGCGGCCTGTGGCAGGGGGTCTTCTGGGCCTTAGGAGGAAACAGCCCACCCAGGAGCAGAGGAGGGCACACTGGGCGGCAAGCGCAGAGGTGAAAGACGCCTCGTAGCTTCCAGGAGCCCCGCCGGTTGAAGAGCAGGTGCGGCCCTTCCTGATCCATCAGGCAGGGAGCCCACACTTCCCCGGTCGGTCTCCTCTGCTTTCGTTGCTTGAGCGCTTGGGGTCATATCTAAGAGCCCGCTGCCAAAGCCACGCTCATGAGGGTTTCCCTCCTGTTCGCTTCGAGGAGTCTTAGAGGGTTAGCTCTTACCGTTAGAAGTCTGAGCCACTCGCGGTGGCTGCTTATATACGGTGCAGCTAATAAACTTCATTCTTGTGCATGTGGCTATCCAGTTGTCTCAGCCATGAAAGGCAGGGGAGAGGCTTTTCTGAGGCAGCAGTACGCGGTGTCACTTAAATGTCCTTTGACCCAGGGCTAGGGGAACCCGAGTTGAGTTTTTCAAGAAAAGGAGCTTTTCTTGTCTATTCTAAATGCCTGCACGCTGGCCGCGTGTTGCGCCGACACAAAGCTCCACCTCAGCCAGGCGGCTTCAGCAGACACCTGAGGCCGGCCTGGGCTATGACGGAGGACAGGTGGCTTCAGGCCACGACCAGGTGGGGGCGGCAGCCGCAGTGCCGGCCTGAGGCCACCAGGGGGCGGGCCAGTGGACGGTGCCCAGTGGGAGCACAGTTAACGGCCACTGTGCAGGGTTTACCCGGAGGGGCTCTGCTAGGGGAGGACAGGACCCCCGCTTTCAGCATTTCCACTGGGCCCTTCAAGCCCAAAACTACTTTTGTCACCTTTTGCTTGTCCTCTGCGAGGACAGTCCGGCCTGGAAAGCAGGAGTTACAACGATTCCCTTCCAAAATGCAGTTTAAAAATAGAACACTGTTTTCCAGGACCCTGCTTTCTGTGAGAAATTCCATACTAGCATTCAAAATTAAGCCACGATTGCCAAAATATAAATTTCTTTCAATGGCCATTTTTTTAAAAAAGTAACTGCTTATGTTTATAGCAGAGAGAACAAGAGGACAAAGTGTTAGATTCCCTTTAATACACGACCTTGAAGGAATGTTAAGTCCCCTTTCACACACAGCCTTGAATTGCCTCCGGGCAGCAGCTTCTTATCACTCAGAAGCTGCACCCGAGTGTATCGTCTGCAACAATTTCTGTTTCTCAGAAGTCACAAGGCCATCCTGCTCTCCAAGGCCCTAAATTCCTATATAAGCAGCCCCCTCCTGCCCGGCTGCTCTCTCCTTTCCGAGACAGCCACTCTGCCTGTTTGTCTTACAGGGAATAAAACCATGCTGACGGAGTTCTCGTGTCCTTCTTTGCGAGCGAGTGAGCCGGGTAGCTGAAAGAACCTTTTCATAAAGGAGGAGTGATTTATCTAAAAAACAGCAGTTTCACTTTTGAGAAGGGAAGTCAGAGGGAACCTATGTAGTTTTGTAACATTTATCTATTTCAAATTTTTCAAATGTTTATATTTGAAATACAGTTTGTCTTTATGGCCACAAATTGGGTGAACCTTTTTCATTATGCTCTAAGCAGAAAATTTGAAATTAAATGTTCAGCAATTTTCAGACAAATGAAGAAATCCCCTCCCCCAGGCCTTCCCTTGACATAACTAGGACAGTCCATGTAATAACCCTCTAAAAGGGTGAATTCTGCCTAAAACCAGCTCCTGAAGAAAACCACATGGCACTTTCTGAAGCATTCTTGATAATGTGCACATCTTTATTACATTCACAACCCTCGAGCCTGGGCCTGACTCTGTCTTGTCTTGGAACAACACCCTACTTCCACGCTGAGTGAGGAAGTCTTCACTATCAGAATTATGGGAAAAGCTCAATAATGATTAAAATATATAAAAGGGCAATAAGCTTCCATATTGCTTCTATTAAATAAAATATTCAAAACATATTTGTTGCTGGCGATGGTGCAGTGAAGCCGACGCACACATTCATTGCTGAGTGCAATGCTCAACAGCCGCTCAAATATTTACGTGACTCACCGATTTACACTACCCCAGAGGAGGACAGCGCTTTACACCTGTTTTACAAAATTAATATAAGAACGTTTGTGAGCTAGGGGCCTCCTAAAAACTGAGCTGTACCCACTTACTGAACATAAAGACACAGTTGACACTTGAGACAGACAAATAACCCAATGTTAAAATGCATAGGTCACTCTGGGGTGGGGGGAGGTGGAGGGGTAGGGCAGAATTGTACGTTGTGACTGAGTGTTCCTTTGCTATTGGAAGTTTCATCAGTGTAGCCATAATGTCTTAAAATAAAAATATTACCTTTTAGTTATTTGTAAAAGGATTCAAAATCAAGCATATACAGCATCTCTTTTAAAACCTTTCTGTTTATGCTTGGCTTGATGTAGCTAGACTGTGATTTCTCCCACACAGTATTATTCTACTCCTACCCGTTAGGCAGGGGCAGGAGAAATTCTCAGGGTATGAAGCCATTCTGTGGAAATGCTTGGGGAGAGAGACAGTGAGCAGATTTCCAGAGAAAGGCAATAGTCCTGAGCCATCCCAAGGGAGAGAGTGGAGAAAGGATGTCCTGGTCAGCAGCCGGGCACAACTTCTGGGGCCTCGTTCACATTTTATTCCCCATCAGTGGGATGCACCCCACAGAATAGAGCCCCTGCCAGTGCTTTAGAGCACCAAGCACCTACTGATTCCCCTACTGTAGTAATAAGGTTTTCTCTACTCAATGGCCCTTCTTCACTTCTTCCTTGAAGAGTTCCTGGTAATGAACAACAGAGTCAACTCGAGCTAGTTTAAGCAAGAAAGGAATGTATTTACTGACATAGTGGAGCTCACAGAATCCCCAGGAGGCTAGGAAACCTGGCTGGAAGGCTGCATAACCTGGAACGACACCCAGATGACACCACCAAACTGCCCCAGGGCAGCCCTAGAGCCACTGTGCCTCAGACAGGGATGCTTCATGTGGAATGTTAGCACTCAGCTCCCTCTGAAAGCCCCACTGCTTTCTGCAAGGCTCCTGCACATTCCCCGGAGGGAGGATTCCACCTGGCATCGAATTCCTCACTTTTCTCAGTTCTGAACTCAGGTCCAGTGCAGGCCTGTCTGATCGGTGGGGTCCAGTTAACCAACCTGCACACGAACGCATGCTCAGTGGGAAGGTGGGTTCTGCTTCCTGCCATCCTGGGTAGGCAGGACTCAACATGGAGGAAATTGAGGAAATTGGTCCAGCTATCCATTTCACTTTCTGTGGCCATGAGCTTTGGGAAGGCTGGCCCCACTCCCAGCCATGCTCATTAAGCCAGTTGTTGAAATTCCGTTTTCCCTGATGGTAACTGGAAGAACAGCGTATGACCCAATTCTGACCAGTAAGGCAGGAGAGACGGCTGACAGAGGAGTTCTGAGCAAGGTTTCCTTGGGGTGAAAAGGACTCACATGGACACAATAACCCTTCTGTTCTGCCTCTGGATGGTGGCGTGTGGGGACTTGGAGCCTGGAGCTCCTGCGGCCTCCAGTGACTGACACACTTAAACCGGCAGAACAGAAAGATGGAATTAGTCTGGATCCCCGATAACATTGCTTCGCCGCTGACTTAACCAACCCATCCTATCTCAAGATTACTTGTTATGTGAAAGAATACTTTCCTGTATTATTTGAGTTGGTTGAGCTGAGCTGTTCCTTGCAACAGAAAGCACGCTGATCCATGCAGTCTGGGTCCAGGAGGGCAGGAACAAACAGGGACGCGAGGCGCAGCCATCTTCCTGGGCTGGAGGCGCCCGAGGGCATGTCAGTGAAAGCGAAATGGATGGATCACCTGTGGCCATATTAGCCAAGTCTCTTCCAAATAGCTTTTCCTCTCAGAAGTGGACCCCACGTCCATTCCCCCCCCTCCCGTTTCCTTTTGGGGAATTTCATTTCCCCCAGTGTGTTCAGTAATTGGAGATAGCCTTGTCGCCGAGAAGGCTGGAGGAGCTCCGGAGGGTCTTGCTGGCAGAAACTTGTCACTTCCCAGAATAGCCGGGGGCGGGCTCCAGACCACGGTTCAGTCAGACTCTTTCTCTCAAGACTTCACATCTCCAAGGAGAGAAGAGAGTGGGGTTCATTCATTTCAGAAAACCCAGCCCCCAGCCCCACTACCTGGCTGGGGCTGCTGAGCCGTCCCTGGTGCCCGGTTGCCCAAAGCTGCCCTGGAGGAATATCTGTTCTGTTTTCCCAGGGAACAGATTTCAAAACCTCCCCCAGCAGCCCAGCCAGAGACACTCCAGTGTGAAACCTTACACACTTGGAGAAAGTCCAGATTAGAACCTTAGGAAAAGTCAGTTCAACAATTCCACCTCTTTCTCTAAGGATTGCTTCAGTGAATTGATACTTGAATGTTCCCTTACATGGAATCCACCCTATTTCTTCTTCTATCCCCCACCCCAAAACTGTTTTTTTTAATTATGAAAGGAAAAGGCTCATAGAAAACCAGCTGCTAAAATTAAACTCATCAAGAAGTTTACAGATGAATCAACTGTTCATGAAACATTTATGTTTGCAAATGTCAGGGAATATTGGTATTCTAGATCTTTGCATGCTGAGGACTTGAGGACATCATTTGAAGTATTTTAAAATTATTTTACTTCCAGGAACTGTAATAATGAGTACCATGTGACATCCAAGGGCAAGAGAAATATATTGAGTATGTGGAGGGAAAAGAAAACTATTTCACTTCTTCACTGGGAACTTTTTTACTTACATACATTTTAAAAAATTGTGATAAATAAACATAACATAAAATTTAACATCCTACCCATTTTAAGTGTATAGTTCAGTGAATTTTTAAAAAATATTAGACAATTTAATATTTTGCATTTATCAGTCTCATACCATTTGCTAACATGAAGACTTGTAAATTTTCTAATAAAATCAGACTCTTTAGTCTGCTCTCTGATGAAATGTTGGCTATAAATGTAGTCCTGAGACCGCATTTTCAGAGATGACCTCTCTTCTATTTTTGAACATCGAAACAAATGAAGATCCAAGAAATAAAGAGAAACGCATTTGTGATGCATGCCACTTAATTCCTCATTTTTAACCTCTAGTTATTTAAAAATACTAGACAACATTTAGTGGATCTTGCTGTAGTCTGAAGGGACTATATAACAACTACTGTATTTCATAATAAAAAATTTATTATGAAAACCTTCCAATGCATACAAAGTGAACAGAACAGTGTAATAAAATCCCATGTGCCCAACCCCCAGCCTCATCACTTATTAATATTCTGCCTTGTTGCGTCTGTATCTCCACACGCTCCCCCCCACCGCCCCCACACACATATACCCAATTATTACAATTTTTTACTGTTACTTCTCTTAGGTAATTTCCATACATCAAAATACACAAATATTAACTGTATAGTTTTAACATATGGATACTTTCATGTAACCTATGCCCGTGTCACAACATAGAGCATTGCTATCTTTCTAGAAAGTTCCCTTATCTCCTCCTAGTCATCCCCCATTCAGAGAGGGCCATTGTGTTGATTTTCTCACTTTTGGTGATCTTTGCCTATTCTTCACATAAACGGAACCGTATTCTCTTGCGTCTGCTTCCTTCCACGCAGCATAATGTTCGTGGGGCTCCTTCACACTGCTGAGCGATTCCTTCTTCACTGTCGCCGAGCAGCCCCCACTGCGAGAGGACTGGTGGGGAGATGCGTCTCACTGTCTAGCTGAGACATGGAGCTGCTCCGGCTTCTGGCTGTGGTGAAAAAAGCTGCTATGAGCATTATTGTACGAACTTCTCTTTGTGGGTATATGTTTTCACTTCTCTTGGATAAATACCTGGGAACGGAATTGCTGGGTCAAAGTGCAGCTCTGTGTTAATTTCCAAAGGGGCTGCAGCATTTTACAGTCCAACACACACATGCAACATTATACATCAACATACTAGAATTCCAGTCACTCCACATCCTCCCGAACATCAGCTGTGTCCGTCCTTTAAATCTCAGCCATGCTGGTGGATGGGTGGTGGTGTCGCATCGCGGTTTTAATTTGCATTTCCCTGATGACTAAAGGTTGAGCACTTTTTAATAGGCTATTAGCATGTGTGTCTTCATTTGTGGAAAGTCTGTTCAAGTACTTTCCCTTTTTTGATAAATTGGGTTGTTTTCTTTTTTTTATTATGGAATTGTAGGGAGTTCTTCTATGTCTTTTGATACATGACTCTGTCAGATATGTTTTGTAAGAATTTTCTAGGCTGTGCCTTCTCTTTTCACTTTATTAAATGAGGTCTTTTGATGAGAATATTTTTATTTTGATGAAATCTAATTGGTTAATTATTTTTCTTTCATAGTTATTACCTTCTGTATCCTGGGCAATTTTTGCCAAATCTGATATTATTCTATATTTTCTTGTACATGCCTTGTGGGTTCAGCTTTTATGTTTATATCTATAGTCCATCTCAAAATAATTTTTGTGTATTATGTGAGGTCAAGGTTCATTTTAAAAATATGCATATCCAGTGTTGCAGCACCATTTTGAAAATACTTTCCTGTTCCTATTAAATTACTTTGGCACCTTTGTGAAAAATCGACAGGCGGTATATGCGGGGCTCTATTTCTGGATCGCTGTGACTATCTCTGACACCACGTGGTCTTTGCTACCTGAGCTCGCAGTGTGGGTCTATAGTAGCCATGCTCGCTTCCTAATGCTGCTCACAAGTCACCACACACGTCGCTGCTTAAAACAACATAAACTTATTCTCCCCGAGGGCTGAGGGCCAGAGTCTGAGGTGAATGTTAAACAGCTTGAAAATCAAGGTGTTCGCAGGGCTGGTACCTTCCAGAGGCCCCAGAGGAGAGTCCGTTTCTCGCCTCTTTTGGCCTCTCCAGGCTGCCAGCATTCTCGGCTTGTGGCTGTGTCATTCCCAGTTCTGCTTCTGTGGCCCATCACCTTCCCTGGCTCTGCTCCTGTGCCTCTGATGAGGACCCTCACGTCCACTCTGCCAGAGTCACCTGGGCGAGTTTCCCAGCCCAAGATCCTTGTTTCATCTGCAATGTCTCTTTGGCCAGATAAGGCAACATACTCACAAGGTCTGGAGATGAAGGCGTGACATCTCCAGGAGCCGTCATTCAGCCTACCACGGGGTGGGAGTCCTTAAGTCCGAAAATGTTTTGGCTGTTTTAGGTTGTTTGCATTTTCAAATACACTTTAGACTCATTTGTCAGTTCCTTTAACAAAAT
This sequence comes from Phataginus tricuspis, assembly GCA_029783875.1. Lineage (NCBI taxonomy): Eukaryota > Metazoa > Chordata > Mammalia > Pholidota > Manidae > Phataginus > Phataginus tricuspis. The sequence goes on along the minus strand of JAQQAC010021848.1, from coordinate 24,033,598 downwards.
CATAATCCTGCTGGGATTACAACGGAGATTCATTGAATCTGTACATTAATTTGGGGAGAACTGACAACTTATAAATATTAAATCACCTAGTATATCAACATAGTATAACTTTCCATTCATTTAGGTGTCCCTTACTTCCTTCACATTTCAAAATTTTCAGAGGTTTCACATTCATGCAAAGGTCTTCTGTTCACTGAGAAGCTCAAGACTGCACGGATGCTTGTGTCTGGAGCCTAGCTGGACATGGGGACAGTGAAGCACAACTTAGACCTCAATACAGAAAAGTGCACAGCACCTATGTCCATGAGGGGAGCTGGCCCTTGGCTGCTGCGGACAGCTCTGCTCCCGTTGGCAAGCGATAAGGGACAAGGCAGTGCGGGGCAGGAGGCATGGCCCATGTAGCCCTTGAGTGGTGAGCACTGAGTGCCCCACACCCTTGGCACAGCTAGCCTCCCGCCAGGCTTCGAGCCTGTGTGCTGAGACACCACCCTAGGACGCACGTATGTGGAAGCTGGACAGTGAGTGTTCACGAGCAGACACTGTAAATCACCCAGAAACATTCAGGCAGGGTAGAAAGTGGGATGAAAGCATGTTTAGGGACATTGGATTGCCAGCATGAATCCGGTTGTTAACCAGGTTTACATTTGACGAGGGGATGAGGGAGGAAGAGTGAGTGATTGAAAAGAGAGAAGAGAAAGTATTCCCATCACCTTCAAGTCCAAATTTCCTAAACTAACTTCTACCCTTGCTCCCCTTTATGACTTGGTACTGAGGCTCAGTGAGGGAACTGGCTTATAGGCTCTGGTATGTTTCATATACCACTGGGGCTACAGCTGTGAATTTTTAGAAGTTAGAGGTCAAGTTGCTAAATCCTTGGCCTTTGATGGATGATGAAATGGTCACAAAAGGCAGGCAAGAGATACAAGAAGGTATCCTTGTTTTAAAGTCTCTAACTCTGCTCTACACACACTCACAAGCCATTAATCAATCAATCTTCTAGTCTTTTAGAGTTTTAAGTGGGTTAAAAAGCCATTGAAAATAAAATCTATTTGGGAGGCTCATATATCAGTCATGTACAGCACTGTATTAATTATTTCACTTAATGGCCTTCCTCCTAACGGCTGTCTGCAGAGAAACGTGTCATCTCCCCCCAGACAAGGAGAGAGGCAATGGTGGTACCCAGGACCCCTGGCCGAGGACTCAGGCGGGAGCTCGCTGAGGCCTTGGGCCCCAGAGGACCATGGTCTCTGGAGGGAGAAAGAGGAAGGGGTCCATCGGAGGACTATGTTAAAGACTGTCTTGCCTCTTTGGACTTTTCTAGGGTCCTTTGGGGGCGACTCCCACTAGTATGATCACTGCTGAAAACCCTGCATGTGACGCCACCACAGAGAGTGAGCTCTTCCTTTTCTGACCCACCTTCCTCACAAAGCTGGCTTCAGGGGCTTGACTCACGCGAACAGGCATTGTGCTTACGGACCGCTGCACCTTGGGCTGACCTGGGCGTGCCTCTCTGTCCCATGGATCCAAACACGTGTGGCCCACCATGGCAGGCACCAGATGAACTAACCCTAAATGAAGAAAACCACTGAGAGGTGGGCTGGAGCATCCGGCATGCAGACACAAAGGAACTAGGTTCCGATCTTAAACACACTATGAAATGTAGAGCCAACTGTGTTCCCTTCTTTGCTCCGGTCCCCAGGAAACTCAGAAGTTCAAGAATTCCTGACACACTTTTCTGCGTACTAACTTTATGACTGTGTTTATCTTATGATTCCACTTTTATTTCCCCTTTGCCCTGTTTCTGTTTTTAGTTGGATATATTGTGTGCATTTGTATAATGCCAACTCAAAATCCTTTTGGGAGGAAGGTGGAGGAAATAAATAAGGCCTCTTTAGATTGTCTTTTAATAGCCTGAGGATACAGCCTGATTCGGCCAGAAGAGCTAGAGTTGTATGGTAACCTTTGTCAGGCGAGTCACGGAGAAAGCCACCAGCCTTGCTTTAAGTAGGAAAACAATTTTTTATTTTTGCCCAATGGTGTCCTGACCCTCTCAAAGCTCAGTCTCCTTTGGTTTGATTTTTATTCCTTCCTATTCAGACTGCACTGGTTTACTAGCCTTTGAAGAAAAATCTGGTTTCATAGCTCCCGCCAAGTTTATAAAGGGTCGCCTAGCTTCTAACTTCATGAAAGTTAAAAATAGAGAAAAATAAGAAAAATTGCAGAAACAGTGTGCACCAGTTTGCCAAAATTTTGTTCTTCATTCTGACAAGCGAGGAAATCAAAAGTGGGCTCATCTGGCATGCCGTGGGGTTCCCGTCCCCTGTGGTTTATGCGTTAGCGCAGACGACTTCCATGCACGGTTTGGGCATGACGCTCTTGACACTGTCTTTATACAAAACTGGACCCACTGCCAATCCATATACATTCATCAAATGTTAACAGTGTTCAAGATATTACTCTCAGCACTCAAGGCATCAAAGACAAATAACACCAGCTCTTACCCTCGAGAGGCTGCCACGTGATGGCTGGCAGGTATGCATGCCGAGGCAGACGGCGAGGTAAGTGAATATATATATCGCAAGACAAGATGTGCGCAGTGGCCCGAAGAGGTACAGGCATCCATGAACGCAGGTGAGGAGAGGGTCTGGGGGCGCGGAGGGGCTGAGATGGGCGCCAGCTTCATGAGGGAGACTGGTGTTTCCGTGTGGAGAGCAGCGAGAACCAGCCAGCGAGGCCCACCGCAGGGGTCCTTGTGCTCAGGGTAGAGGCGTCTGGTCTCAGTGCTGCAGTAGGGGGTGGGTGGGCACTCGAGAACTATGTGTTTAATTGGGTGACAAAGACATATTCATGTAATTTTATTCAGACAGGCCCTACTTCCAGATTAGGCGTTGTGCTGGCAAACGACGAAACCACAAAACTGTCTTTTCAAAAAGTGGGATGGAAAGTCCCACCTTGCACACCTGCGTGCTGAAAGGACCCCGTCTGCCCCCGAGCTGTCATGGCTTGTCTTGATTCTGCAGGGACAGAAATGACTGGAACCAGAAGTCAAACAGCGTGTCTGGGGCACAGGTCCCCTTCGCTAAGCGGCGGGACAGCTGAACCTGCCTGCTTCCACTGGGATCGCCTGGGTCCGCCTCCAAGAACGTGACGTGTGAACAGCGCTGCTACACAACCGGCTTCCTCTGATTTTACCGAGTTTTCCCTCTGACTTGCTCTCCCGACAAGACCGGATTCCGTCAGGAGCGGCCCTTCCGTTGAACGGCTGGCTTCAGTTCTTCAGCCCCTGGAGTCAAGGAGACGGTATGTTTCTAGTTTCTCTTTGGGGTTCTTGTTCTTGAGCCAACCTTCTGATCGAGTTATATTGTTGATGTGGCGATTTAATTCCCAAAAATACCTGCATGGCTTTCCTTTAAAATAATGCCCCATTAACAAAAAGGATGATTCCAATGACATTTCCTGGGCTGACATCTTATTAGCAGAGGGAAAAATAACACAGGGGTGGAGCGGAGGGAAGGGATGGGAAACGAGGCGGGAAGTTCGGCACAGACAAGTCACCAGACGTGACCTAACGTGCCTCGCTGGTCTGTGCAGGCATCCAGGAGCGCTGGGGCAAGGAGATGAGGGGCTGGGTCTGTCTGCAGGGAGGGGACTGAACAGGGGAAGGGGGCAAAGAGAGGCCCTAGTCGCCAGCTCTTTCAGGGCCAGGCCCCATCCTGCTGGCTGCCCCGGGCGGAGGAAGCAGAGGACTTGGGGGCCTGGCTCCCTTTTGCAGGGTCCCACAAGGGCCAACCGATCCCCACGCAGACCTGGGACGATTCCAGGAGAACTCACGGACCCAGGGCCGTTGCCCAGAAATGGAGCATGTCCCTGCCGACTGAGGCCTGAAACCCCAGTAAGGAGAGAAAAAGCCTTTCGTTCCATTTATGACAGAAGGCCCACACGTGAGCCCAGCAGGGACGTCACAGGGGACACCGTGGGAGCTGCCTGCTGCCTCGGCCTCGCCGGCAGCCCAGGGGAGCTGAGAAGTGAGGTCTGCAGCAGAGGAGGGGACTGGAAGGAACCAGGACTTCGGGGAGTCACCCTGTTGCCTTCAGTGGACCCAGAACAGCAGAGCTGTGCCTGGGGTGGCCCAGGGAGGCAGTGCAGGGTGACTGGAACCCCCTTCCCTCGTCACACAAGTTCACCGAGTTATTACGTAGCTGGCCGAGTTCCAAGCGGGAGCTTCTGCTGGTCCCGCAGTCCTGTTCCACGCAGGAACCACAGCGCCAGAACTCCGCCCATCATTCCGGCTTCGCTACAGGAGAGACAGGGCCCTAGACTACAGGCCAATCTCCGCTTCTTCACCATTTTCCGGGAGGCGCCATCGCCAGCCCGCCTCTGCCGATGGTTCCGGACTCCTTGGCACATCCCACAGAGGCAGTGACCCCCTTGTAATGTCAACCAATTTACTGTTCAGAGCGACTCCACCCCCAGGAGATCTGATTGAGGTAACATAAAATTTGCTATTCTTTAAATGGCTTACCGGCCAAATCAGAGAGTGGAGTTTCAGTCATTGAAACATTCATAAACAGACTCGGAAAAGGGAGATCTGGGCACATGGCTGGGCACATGGTCACGTCAGGGCGCTGCCAGGGGGTGGGGCGGGGCCACGACACGGGTTCCCAGGGAGCAGTCCCACCACGGCTGGCCTGCCCGGCCAAGACCTGCTTCCTCCCACACCAACTCTGCTGCTCCAGCGGGGCTGGGGGCTCACACCACCACATCGCTGCAAGGTGTGACTGTCCTGGCCGGGCAGCAAGGCCCGCCACGCTGAAGCACGAAGCTGCGGACGGCGCCAGGCCTGGAGACTGTGCACGTGCACCCCGGGCCCTGCGCCCTCCCAGGGCCGGGAGGCATCAGCCTCTCTGGGGAGCATCCTTTGGTTCCTCTGAGCCAGGGGGCTTGCCAGGGCCCCACTGTAGCTGGAGGCCACGTAACGCGGCAGCCAAGGGTGTGTGGCAGCCTGGCCAGGAGCCAGAGGGGAGGGTGGCAGGGACTCAGAGGTGCCTGGGGGACGGGGAGAGGGGCAAGGGCACCCCGACCCCAGCGAGGCTCAGAGAGAACAGACCGGAGGCTCACAGGCAGCCGTGCCCGCAGAACACCAGCCAGCCAACCGTAGCTCGGGGGTCATGGGGGTGTTCAGACCAGGCTGGGGCCAGGGGGCCCCTCTCACCCCCAGCTGCCACGCCCTCCACCGGACACCTTCCAGAGAGGAGCGGAGCAGGGGGGGAGGGCCTGGAGCGCAGAGCGACTGAACCAGAGACCGAAGTCACCCTCGAGACAGCACCGAAACCACTGCATCTGGGTCCCAAACCATCAGATTCAGGGTGGGGGGGGCTCTCATCACCACAGTCGGGGGGGGGCCGAACGGGGCCCCGGGGGGACCAGGACAGGCACCCCCTGCGCACGGGAGTTTACTGAGTGATTCAGAAGTCACTGCCGCTGCTCGCTGGGCGCAGCCTAGGTGACACTTGGCAACTGTGGCCTGTTGCCCATGAACTGAGTCGTGGGCCTCTTCTGGAGGAGGCCCCGCTGACGTCAGGGAGACCACGTCAGGGTCGCCAGGCCCTCCTTGGCACTGTCTTCAGGTGGGGGCCTGGTTCTCCAGCTACCGGGTTATACTTAAGACACACGGTCCCATCTTGAAGCCCCGAGGCCCCTGGGGTTACCCCCACCTGGGTTTCGGGCGGCCTCGGGGAGAGTGTGCGGAGCAGCTCAGCTGGAGGGCAGCTGGTGTGGGAGGCGCAAAGCCCGGGGCCTCCAGACCTGGGCGGGTGGGGACTCAGAGCCCCCTGGTTAAACCCTCTCACGTGAACAAACCAGGAAACGGAGGCAACCAAACTGTGAAATCAAGACTTGGGCCCAAGCCCCCCCGTCCTTCGCAGCCCTCCCCTGGGGTGGGACCGAGCACAGGCCTCCCCGGAGGCCCCCCGGAGGACGCCAGTTCTGCTCACCTTTCCATTCCCCTCAGGCCTGAGGGTGGAGCCCACTATAGTTCAGTTGTTTTTCTTTTTCTTTAATCAAAATTTAAGATGAACTTTGCAGTGTTAATTAACCTTTTCCCCTGTTTGGCGTGGTCTGAGCCCCCTGCTCCGTGTTCCTCCCACAACAAACCGTACTGCTCACCCACACCATCTGCTGTGCACCAAACCCGCACAGCTGGCTAAATGGCGCCGGATCCGCTAGGTCATTTTTGCGAGGTCAGCGTTTGGACAAAGAATATCGTTCCTTCTGGTCTACCAGCGCCAGAGACGGGGCGCGTTCTCCGTGCAGGGGGTGTGGACATGCGAGCTGGCCGTGGGCACCCAGGCTAAATTTAGCCCTCCCAGCTGCTTGTTATTCCAACAGCTAAGTGTGGGCTTGCCCAGCTGTATTTTAAGCTGAGCCCCAAATTTCTCTTTGGTTTCGTTGTCTTCTGCAAGATTTTGATTAGTCACCAGAAATATAAAGGGTTTTCTCATGGGCTTGTGAGGAAGTTCAACCAGAAAAGAATAAGAAAAAACTGCTGAACACTGACTGGGAATCTGTGGCTTTAAGGGGCCGGTCCGGCTCATGGAGGGCACGCTCTGACCCCCCAAGTTAATCGTCTGAGACCCATGCAGAAGAAAGGCATGTTGCCAATCTGCACATTCATACAGCTTACTGTTTTTATATGTCAACTGTACATCAATAAAACTGAAATTAAAAAAGCAAAGCCAAGGAAGCTTTCTGTTAAGGAGCACTTGGGAAAGTGTGAGTACAAAGCAACATATGTAGTATGCTACCATCTCTGTGGGAAAATAGAAATAAATGTTTGCATATGTACATGATAGTCCTGGAAATATTCACAAGGAAGCGCCAATGCCAGTCGCCTCTGGGAAGACCCAACAGACTGAAGGCCAGAAGGGCCACGTTAGAATTGTCCTGTGTGTGGATTACTTCCAGTTTTTATGCTTTTAAGATATATTATCTGACTTGTGCATTCTTTACCCTGCCATGTAGCGTCCTGGCTTCATTATTCTGTTGCTACCATGGCAGTGCAACATAGTGCCTTCCAACTCAGACACTCCAAGGGTCAGCCACATATATGTGAGTGTGTGTGTGTGTGAGCCCACAGGCGTGCACACACGGATGTACTTCATGTTTCTCAGCACATAATTGCACCAGTGTAGGTTTTAAAAGTCTGGCAGCAAACATGCCCACATGTTAATATACTTAACTCTGCGTGGTGGGAATATGGGTCATTGCTATTTTCTTCTCTATATTTGTGTGCCGTTAAAAAAAATGTCAACCCAAAGTCTTCCCTTAAAAATAGCCCCTGACCCTGTGTTTTTAAAAAGCAGTGTCTTATTGAGGAGGACAGTCGGGGAACATACATCACAGCAAGTCTCCAGTATCTTATAAGAAGCACCTGGATTTCTTCTTATTTTCACATATTTGACATTATTCAGGGATGGCTCATATTTGCTAATGTCTCACCCTTAGATCAGTTCATTTCAGTTCAACAAATGCTTATCAAATGACTATCATGGGCTTGCCATGGGCTGCGGGTTGGGGTACCAGGATGAATGACACCTAACATAGCTCTCTTCATGTGGGAAATAACTATCTTTTCTCTAAGAATTTTCTGACACAAGAAAACTACACTGACTCTAAGCTTTAAATAAAATACTTCTCAGTCATCAGAGTTCACGCAGCCCAGAACTTCTTTCTCCTGAAGTCTTCCTGCACAGGGCTATTGTTTCCAGTACGACCCTTGCTCAAAGGAAGGACGCCGGACAGGATGACCTCCAAGGTCATCGGGTTTTTCTCTTTAGTTGGCCAAGCCCCATTTCAATAGCACAAAAACAAGACTGCAGGATGGCATGGTAAAGAAAAAGGCAACACTTAATCCAGGAAACTGAGATCAAATTTCTTAACAAATTACTCACAGTATATTTTACTTACTCCAACATTTTAAGCTTCTTGGCCACTTGTGAATTCGGGCTCAGTGGTTGACTACCAATAACTCGCTTTACACTGTATCTGGCACGGGATGAACCACCAAAAGGGGCTTGACGACTGGCGGCCGAGGCAGGGGACATGCAGAGAGGCCCCGTCAGTGCCGCCCGCTCCCCGAGGCGGCGGCACCGGGCAGGGCCCGGGGGGAGGCAGGGGACATCGAGCCATCCCCGTGGGCCGGGGCGCCACAGAAACCCTCCTGTTCCGCAGTGTCCCCGTGAGGCCCACGGGAAGCCCTGCTGGAGCCTGACCCAGAGCCAGGACGCCCGGAACCCCCAGGCCTGCTGCGGAGCAGCTGGGGAAGCAGAACAACGCTGTGAGTCATCCGGGTCTTTCTCTAACCAGCACCCAAATGAGTCTTGACCCTGACCTTTTAACACACCTGAGCCTGGGCCAATCCCTCCCCCACTGGTTTTCAGACTGAAAATCAAGGCGCCATCGTTGGCCGGAGCCAATCCAGAGCAGCCCCATGTCTAACCCGCGGGCCCCTCGAGCTGTTCAGGAGCCACCTACCCAACCTGTGACTTGCTCCCGACCAGCAGACCAGGCAGAGGTGACGGTACGCCCATGGTCACGTGATGCAGGGTCGTCTCGTCCACCTCGCTGGAGGGCTCTCTCTGTGGCCTCGTCCCCTGGGCGTGGACGGAGTGACCACCCGTGGAAGGACCTGCACGGAAGGACCCGAAGGCAGCAAGGGGGGCCCCTCAGTCCCATAACCTACAAGACACTGAGTGAGGCCAACCCCCACGTGAGCTCGGATGCACACCCTTCCTCATTCGAGCCTCAGATGAGACCCTAGCCCCTTCTTACACCCGGAGTGAAGTCTCATGGGAGACCCTGAAACAGACGACCCCCTCTGCCAGGCCCAGAGAGATTCCTGGCCCACAGAAAAAAAATGAGAGAATAAATGTGTGCTGTTTTAAGTTGCCAATTTTGCGGTGCTTTGTTACACAGCGGGGAACAGCTAATACACTCCTCACTCCCTCCTTCCTCCAAGTCAACACCTCCCAGTCCCTTTCCAGCCCGCAGTCCATTCGTGCCTGCTCTGGAGTCCCACAGCTTCCTCTTTCAGGCTAGTGGTCTAGGTCCTGGTTATTTAAACCCACATTACCACCTGTGCTGTCCCCACATACACACAGGGGAGACTAATGCACGGCACTGCTGGTCATCTCCCTCGAATTCATGGCCACAGAACTGGGGGTCCTTGAGGGCTGCCTGACACCCCCACTATGTTTCCCTAGTCCACTCATTCTCCTGGGGCACAGTTCACCTGTTTTCCTCCCTTCTCATATCTTCAACACCCCTCCCCCATTCTATCTTTCAGCTAATGATCTTGTTTCCCAGAGAAACGAAGAGACAATGAGGAGAGAACATACAGACTGACCATCCACATGCTCCCGGCACTGCACCAGCTCACCCGCACCTGTGTTCATGCACCGTGCTCCCCGTTGCTTCCCTGAGCTGCAGGCCAGGACTTCATCTCAGACCAGCCTCTTGTCTCTGTGTAGTAGGTCTATCCACGTTCACAGCACCAGCATCCCCTCTATTTCTCTTGCGTCATCAATTTGTCTGGCCACCCGTGACCTCCACCTGGCTGTCTCCAAGGGACGACTCCTGGTCCTGGTCTTCCTCACCGCTGCAGGAGCAGGTCCTCCTCCGTGAGGCACTGTCACCTGTTTGGGCCCAGGGCTCACCTCCGGTTCTCCTCCTCCACACTGACTACCCACCCTCCTTGGCTGGTGGATCTTTGTTGCCCCTGTTCTAAATGCTGTGTGCTCCAGAGCTCAGTCCCCAGGATGCCTTTCTCTCTGGGGATCTCATGCATTCTCACCACTTACCTACTACCGATCTGCTGAGAAATATCAACTGTATATATTTAGCCTGCACCACTCCCCTGGGCTCTAGGCTCACACTTCCAGCCAGCTACTCTGCATTTCCACTTGGAGGTCCAAGGGCATCTCAAAGTCAATCACGTCGAAAACCAAACTCCTAACTTCCTACCCAAACTGCTCCTCTTAAAGTCTTCCCTCTCAGCAAGTCCACCATCCCTGTTGCTAAACGCCGAAATCATGGACTTATCCCGATTGTGCTCTTCTCGCTTACACTGCATCGAATCCACCAGTGTGTTCTGTTGGCTGCACCTGCAAAACACCTCCAGGATCCGACCTCTTCACATCTCCTCCTCTGCCGCGGCTCCAGCCCGAGCTGCCCAGCACTGTCACTGCAATGACCTCCTTAATGTTCATTTTCTGGCCTTGTCCCTCATCCATCTATTCTCAATATGGTAACCAGACTGGTCAGTTTAAAATGCAAGCCAGATTATCCCTTCCTCTAGTCAAACTGCAGGAGCTTCTCACGTCGCGTAGAATGAAAGTCAAAGTTCCTTCAACAGTCTGCTGATGAGGCCTCTGTGACCTGTCCACCACCCCCTTCCGCCTTTCATTCCCTTTGAACTCTTCTCCCACTGACCCCTCATTCTGGTCCAACCACACTGACCTCCTTACTTCTGCTCTAAGCACAAGCATGTTTCCCCCAGGGCCTCTGCTCTTCCTCTGGACTGTTCTGCCCCACAAGTCAGATATCTTGCACCTCCTTAAGGTCTTATGCCCAAATGTCACATCTTCAGCAAGGCCGACCTTAACTTACCCTGTGAGAATTGGAACTCCCCCCACCCCGCATACCCTTCCCCCTTCCATGTTTCATTTTTCTCTTATCCCTATAGGACATGCTCTATATTTCACTGATTTACTTTGTTTTTGGTTATTGTCTGCCTCCCATCCTTAACATAAACTGTTTGAGGGCAGACACATTTTATTTTCTTGCTCACTTCTGTACCATAGTGCCTGGCACAGAGTAGGCACTCAGTAAATAACTGTGGAATGAAGGTTGTTGAAAAATACTTGGACCTGGTCTTGCGGAGATGGGTGGGGGCAGTGGGGACTAGAGAGAGCCCCAAAGCCCATGCTCCCACTCTATACCCACACATACAACTCATCTCTGGGTGAGCCCCATATCTACCTCCCATCTCCAAATTCCCAACACCCAATTAATGTATCTACAAGAAACTGAGAATGCCCAAATTCTGCATTTATGTCCCAGGTAGTACTCTTTTTGTATTTTCCATCTCAAAATAGGAGGTAGGGCCATTACCTACCCCTTGGCCAGTGGTCCAGATGAGAAAGGTGTTGAGTACAAATCCTCCCAGCTGCATGCAGCTGGGAAATGCACCCAGCCCTTCCCTTCAAGGAGCCAAGGCGGGTGCACTCACTATGGCAGAGACTGTACAGGGCGCTGTCATTCATCTTTTCCAAAATGAAATGATCTTCTTTGCATAATTATTCCAATAGTATACACTCATTGTAAATCATTTGATTAAAGGAATAAGTCAATTAGAAAATGAAGGTCACCTGTAATCTCACACTCAAGAGAGAACTGTCATCCATCTAACAAGGTGGCATATATTCCTCCAGACACTTCTCTGGGCATAAAGCTAACTAAACACTTACTGGACGTTTATTATGGCCTAGACACCACGCAGTGTGCTTTAAAAATTAATTAATTCATTTTCACCTCACAATGATCCTCTGAAGTAGGTACTATCATTATCCCCATTTTCCAGACAAGGAAACTGTGGGTTAAAGAGGTGGAATAAGGCCTTGTCAGTCCCCCCAGGCTCAGCAATGCTATGGCGACAGCGTCTCCATCTCAGAGGCCGAGGAGAGCCAAGGTTTGCTGCTTCCACGGTGAGGAGCCGCTCCAACCACGTGCGGCTTTGCGCCATGACGTCCTCATTCTGGAGCCCAGGCGGAAGGCCAGGGGTCACCCTTATCTGGGGGTTAGCCGGTCGGCAGCCCGCGGAGAAGAGAGGACATGGCAAACGCGAGCAACGGCTCTCAAAGCGTCAGCTCAGGGGAGCTCCCTCACCAGCGCTCTCACGGCTTTAGCAAAGGCAGGTCACCTGAGCAGCCGGTATCCATGAGCAGGAGAGGCTCAGGGTCCCCCAGGGAGGGGCAGGCACTCCAATGTCCTGAAAGCCCCGGGCTTAGACTTTCACCCAAACTGACTTCAAAGCGCAAAAGCTCAGCTGCTGTGCATATATATGTTTTAACTCCCCAAGTGGGGATTCTGCACACGCTGCTGAGGGGTCCACACTGGACCGCCGGCTCTGGGCGTTGATGCAGACTCGGAATGTTCTCCGTCTAAGGCTGCAGAGCGTCCCGTGGGGTGCGCCCAGCGCCGGGCCGGCTCAGAGGTCCCACCCGGGGAGGGGCCGCGGCATTTGGGGCGCTTCGCTCCCGTCACGCACGTGCCTGTCTTCCAGGTATTTGCGCCCAGGCCTGTTTCGTTCACTCAGTTCCGAGCGCCCGGAAGCAGGAGTCGTGTCTCTCGAGATAAAGATTTTCATCTTTCCGCGTCCGGGCGGAGCTGAGACACGGTTTGCCGGTTTGGCGGTGCCGTGGGATTTCACCCTTTGCTGTCTGTGTCACCTCGTCGCCTACACCGGTTCTGTTGTACCATTTAGATTCAGTGACCCCTTCGGATCGCCGGATGGTTGGGTGGAGGGGTCCCCGAGCGTCTCCGCCTTCCCAGGCTGTTAGACGTGCAGCGTGATGACAGCCCGAAGGAAACGCAACTGCGAGCAGGTTAACGGCCCGAGGGCGCCGCAGGGGACGCGCAAGCCGGGGACGGGGACGGCTGCAGCGCCGCACATCCTCCGCGGCCCGCGCCACTAGCCCGTGCGCTCATCTCGGAACCGAGCCGCCGCGGCGCCCGGAGCCCCTGCCGCTCCTCGGGGGGTGTCTTGTCACACGGGCTCGAACGCGCACGGCGCTCTCAGCGTTGAAAACCTCCTTTTCCTAGGCCCGGAATGTCTTTTTTTTGTAAAGAGTGGCAAGTAAAAACGACGTCTACCCTGCACGGCAGCTGGGGCCCAGGCGCAAAGGACGGCCCTTCCCGGACACCCTGGCAGCACCCGGGCAGGGGTGCTGCGGGCCACGGGCCGGGGATGGGGTCACCTGCTGGGACTCGGCTGTGCCGCTGTCACGTGCCCGTGGGCAGCCGTGGGCATCCCCTCCAGCTAACCCCTACCCAGTGCCTGAGTCCGGGGCATTGTGTGCGTGTCCCCGAGAGGCCCTCTGTCCCAGGAGGCTGCGTCTCCGTGGGGCTTCGGGAAAGTGGGTGCGCGTGAGCCCGGCCCCAAACTGCCACGCCACGCCGCGGGCATGGGGCATGCGTGCAGGCGGCGGCCCGCTGAGGAGGCACACAGGCCTCAGCCTCCTTCCTCACGCCCGTGTCGTGCCCAGGCCCCAGCGACGGGGCCACATTTCTGCGCGGTCCTGCAGTCCGCTGAGGCTCCAGCCGGGCTCAGTCTGGGGTGCAAAACCGCTCCCTGTGCGGCCTCGGGGGCTCTTATCACCACTCAACCACGTCGCTTCCGGCCGCAGATCCTGTACCAGTGCTGTCAAGCCCATCTTACATTTTTCAGAATGTTTTCAGCATCACTTCCTGAGCCTGAACGTTGATTTGCTCGTTCTGCAAAACGGTGTCCAAACTGCAAACTCTTTGCAAGTTTCACGTGGGCTTCCTGGGACCACAGACTTCCACAGCAGGGCAGTGGCTTTCCTCTTATCAGGGCACGAAGCCCGCCCAGCTTTCCTGTGAAACCCCAGCAATCTGCACACCAGAGCCAGTTAGTGTGTTCTTATCTGAGTAGAGACCTGCTCGTCCGGTTTAATAAAAAAAAATCCTATAAGAGTTAACCCCTCCCCACATGATTTTGTGCAGCATTCATCCTTCCTCATGTCAGGCTGGGAGGACAGCATGGGGTCTGGCTCAGTGAGCAGGTGCCCTCTGTTAGCCTCAGCCCTGCTCCCTGTAAGCCGTGCAGCTGGACAGGCTTCCCCCTTCCTTCAGCCCTTCTCCTCGCCCTTCCAGCGGGCCTGCTTACATCATTCCGGTTGGATTTGAATAGCTAACTGTGCCATTTTCTCCTAGATGCGTATCGCCTGATTGGCCACATCCCCGGCCGGCCTCTCCCTACAGAAAGGCAGGAGGTGAGCTTTGGGGCGAGTGGCTACAGGAGCCCAGCTGCTGCGGGAGCCCATGGGTTTCCTGTCACTAAGGGAGGTTAAACCACAGAAGCACCAGGCGTCCGTCCTGTGCACGGAGATGCGTGCGTGCCTGGGCAGTGAACTGTGCGGCTCACCTCACTACGTCCTGGGCACAGAGGGAAAGGATGGTGCAAATCTTTTGTTCCCTTCTGTTGAAATGCAAGCAGATTATAAAATCAAACTCTGTGGTTAACTGATAGAGTAATTTCAGCTCAAAGGAAAAAAGAAATTAAAGATGGATACGAAATCTCAGGAAACTGCCTTTCCTTTTCTGCTTCAAGGATGAGTTAGCTACATCCTTGGGCCGGGAAACGCTGCATAGATATCAAGCTGAGTTTAACTCCATTGTGCTCAACAAAGAAACACTTTCAATTTGGGTGACTTTTTTAAGGTAATGAATTGTGAGGTAAGCAGTCTGCTAGGCTGTAGTCATCTTGTAAGAATTCTTGCAAAGAAATGGGCTATAAGAGAAACCTGAGGTGGGTAGGAGTGAGACTAATGCAACCCACTGAAATCATATCATTCTAGAATGTTAATTAAGTAATTTTAAAGTACTGGAGAGCCATCTATACGAAAAATAGGCTAAAAGTTACTAGGCTTTGTTTAATACTGCAATCATTGTTCAGAGAAAAACTGGAAAACCCTACCCGACATGTGCAGCCGGCAGAGAACATGAACACAGTAGGAACAGGCAAGGGGCGCAGAGACAACCACTGGCTGCCTGTTCAGAAAAGCAGTATTAAAACCCCTGTAGAAGGTTTGAGTTCTGTGATAAAGTATAATGTAAATTATACATGTTCACACACACGTGCCGCTGCAGAGATTAAACCACCATCAATGTAAAAGATAAGAATAAAATTGGAAGTTCATTCCATTTTATAAGGAATAAAACTAATCTCCATAAAGTCACTTATGTACTCACACGCTGGATGCTTGGGGAGGACTATACGTGGTCCGAGCAGCCACCGTCTAGTAAATCCATCTCTTGCTGGCCCTGCACCTTGTCAGGCCAGGCCTGGGTACTCCTATTGATTGGGTCAAGCACACCAAAGAATCATATTCAGGAGCACACAGGAGATGGGTTAGGAAAAACAACCCACTTTGAACACGACTGAACCTACTAGATGGAGCACATTTACATTCCTAGTACCATTTGAATGCAGGCTTCCAGATTTTAAAGCAAACTCACACCACCACCTTAGTCCAAATCATTCATGCATAACCTGTGAGCTAGTGACTTATATTTCTGGGCTTCTTAAATGAAATGTGATTTTCCTTGTGGAGACATGGTAACACTGAGTAGAGTGTTAGTTACATTATTCTTTATACTTTTTGACTATTGAAACTATTTCACAGCTTTTAAAGTGTACACACCATTTGACCCAGTAATTCTATTTCTAGGAATTCATGCTATAGATATGCTTATATATAAGCATTTTTGAAGTAACAAAAGATTGCAGACAACCTAAAAGTTCTTTAAAAAGAACTGGTGTGGGCACTGTGCTCCATACGGGGGAACTGTAGCCCACCAAGAACCAGGCAGCCCCGACCGCGGCAGGACGGGACCATCTCCACAGGCCACTATTAGGACAAAAGCCAGGAGACGAACAAAGTGTTCAAAATGCTGCCACGGGTGTCTTTCAAGAAAGACTAGAAGTGAACGCAGGGACTCTCTGGAAGGTATACCCTGGCCCATCCCCCTCCCCCCAAAGAGCCCAGAGGCCTCAGGGGAGGGAGTGGGTGGCTGGGGGACAGGAATGGGAGAGGAGCTTGCTTTTCATATCGTAACCCATTTCTTCCCGGTGTAAATCAGCTTTGCTGAGATGCAGCATTTGATGAGTTTTGATGAGTGAATGTTACACTCTTTTGTATTCTTTGTGCATGTAGGACGAAAGTGATTTTAAGGAAAAATCTGTTTGAGCTTGAGTGTTCAGAAATTCTGCGGAATAAAGTATTTATGTAAGATACCTTCCCTGGTCTATAAACTTGTAGAGGAAGGCAGGACAGGGAGAGGAGCTGCTGACCTGAAAGGCAGGGGTCCCACAGAGCAGTGACTCGCCTGGGAAAGCTGTGAAGGCCCAGCCTGTGGGGGCAGAGGCGCGGGAGGGGGAGGTGAGGGCAGGAAGAGGGAGCCGGCAGCTCCTCTCACTTCTAAGGGCTGAAAGAACCCCTGCCTGCTTTGTTCTGAATAGTTGTGGCCCCCAAATTCATATGCTGAAGCTTTAATGCCCAATGTGACAGCGTTGGGAGGTGGGGGGTGACTAGGCGCAGATGAGGCAGGAGGGCGGAGCCCCAAGATGAGATCAGTGGCCTTAGAAGAAGAGAAACGACCCCAGAGTTCCTCTCTCTGCTCCCTGAGGCCTCAGCAAGAAGGTGGCTGCCTGCAGACCAGAAGGGGGTCCTCACCAAAGCCCAGCTGCCCTGGCGCCTTGATCTCGGACTCTGGCCCACAAAACTACGAGAATACATTTCTGTTGTTCAAGACGCCCAGCCTATGGGATTTTGTTATGGCAGCCTGAGCTGACCCACACAACCTAGTACAGAGAATGAGACTAGAAATTTCTTTTTTATTTTATTTTATTTTATTTACAATTTATTTTGGTATCATTAATCTACAATTACATGTGCAATATTATGGTGATTAAACTACCCCTTCATCAGATCCCCCATCAACCCCATTACAGTCACTGTCCATCAGCATAGTGAGATGCTATAGAATCACTGCTTGTCTTCTCTGAGCTGTACAGTCCTCCCCGTGCCCCCCAACATTACGTCTGCTAATCGTAATGCCCCTTTTACCCTCTTATCCCTCCTTTCCCGCCCTTCTTCCCCAGTCCCTTTCCCTTTGGTAACTGTTAGTCCGTTCTTGGGTTCTGTGAGTCGGCTGCTGTTTTGTTCCTTGAGACTAGAAATCTCTTAACTTTCAATCACCATATCAAGATTTAAGGAGGCCTTTCTGACATGCTTGCTGCGGCCACATGTTTCCACACCCCTCTAAAGATAGCTAAGAATCGGTCTGCGTGCTAAGCCCACTTCGCAGTCTGATCGTTCCTTCCGTCCGCCTACGAGGTGGATTCCGCTTCACCCCAATGCTTTGCAGTTCGCAGCGTCACGTGATCCGGGTCCGGCCCGCCTGCAGAGAAGGCTCCGTGAAGGGCGCTCAGCTCAGCAGGGCGCCGCGGCGGCATCGAGGCAAAGGGCTGGAGGCACACAGAGCATCACACCACCAGGAAGAGGCGAGGCTGGAGGCCCAGCAAGTGTGAAGAGGAGGCGGGGGATGAAATGGTCCTGCCACGGTCCTGCCTCAAGTGTGACCCGCGTGCGCCCAAACGGGGCCACGCCCTTCTCTAGTCGGTTCACATTTATGCAGCCTGCTTCCTGACCCAGACTGTAAGCTTTCCTGGTGGAGGGACTCCTTCCTCCTCCTCTTTCTCCTTCTCTTTTTATCTCCAGCACTTAGCAACCATGGAGAAAGAAAAAGGAAGAAAGGAAATAAGGGCGGGCAGGCCGGCTGAGTGAGCAGGGCTGCTGCCTAAGGGCCCGTGGAGTTGTGGAGGCGAGTATGCAATTTAAATTAAGCAGAGCTGATTTTTCTGAATTTCAGTCTTCTTGACAGTGTATCTAGGGATGCCACGCACTAGACTGGTGGGCAAAAGCATTCTGCTCCTCGGCTGCCTTCAGGAATCCCTGAGCACAGAGAGGGCCACTGCCCACCTTTCGAGTCTCCCCACAGTCACAGGGGGGAGGCTGGACAACCTCCTGGCAGATCCACTCCAGCCCCGCCTCGCTGTGCGACCTCAGACCTGTAACGCCTTGTAGTCGCTTCCCCATCTAGGAAAGAAGGCTAATGATAGTACCTCCCTCACAGCTACTGGGAAGACTGAATTTAACCTGTATTATACACCTATAAGTATCTATTCACATATGTGTGTGCTTAACATAGTATCAGGCACACAGAGACCCTGTGACAAGTATTAACGTATGATCACTAATGTCACTAAATTATTCAAGGTTTCCTCACCTTAAGTAGTTCAGTAACATTAACAACGGGATCACTGTTTGGCCAGTGGCTCAAGCATTCTCTGGGCTCAGGGTAACAACGGCACATGCAAGAGTGGGTCGTGGATAATAGACTGGTTGATGTTGTTTAGTAAAGATGGAATTTATTCTACATTCTGGTGACTGTGAGACCAAGAAGTTCATCCATGAGAAGTCCTTCATACACTATACCTACAGGGATGTTAGTCACTAAAGTATGCTTATAGGAAAAACCCCACTTCCTGTCATAATTATCACTAGAGAGAGAACTCATGAGAACAGTCTGGTAAAGGCAAAATATCCGTCACACCCTGAGCACAAGGCACCCACCTTTTGGAGATGCCGAGTACCCCCCCAGAGGCAGAGTGATTCCTGCATCGATATATGATATCCTTTCAATGGCTCCATATGTCTAATGTGAATTCAATTTAGAGGATGCTGCCAGACAGAATTAAATATATTAGTTTGAAAAAAACACAGGGAAAGTGCATTTATAACAGTTCCATTTTGATTGAATCAATTTTCAAAGCATTTATCTTATAAGAATCCTAGAGGTCTTGCTTATAGGGCATGCCTCCCAGATAGACTTTGCATTACACCGTCAGCCACAAGAAAGGACCCCAGAATGTTTTATCTGGGGCCTTCGGTGGCTGTCCAAGGGGTCTGCCGCAAGAGGAAAGTGCATGAGATACCACTTGCCACAGATGTTTCCACAAGCAATCGTTCCATCCGCTACCTGGGTTAATTATTAATCTGTATTTTAGGGAGATCAGAGTTTCAGTGAAGGGGATATGAGTAATGAGAAAATGTCAAATACTAAATGGGGGTGACCTACATGGCAGGTTTCTGACTAAGATTCTTATGCAAGAATAATAATAATAATCTTTAATGAAGCACCTGCCATTGGCCAGACTTTACACAAGGCATTTTATATACACCTTGTCACTGGCTCTTCCTATCAATGCTGATGAATTTATTTTATAGATGGTGAAATTAAGATTCAGAGAGACTCAGTGAAGTTAAAATAATTTGTCCAAGTCCCATAGCTCATTAATGGCAAAATGGCATTTGAACCCAAGTCTGGTTGGCCCCAAAGTATATGTTCATTTGCATCCTACTGACCTGTCAGGTGCAACAGGTAAAAGAGTGAAATATGCGGTCTTCTCCCACACCCAACACCCACTATTTTCAGAGATATAGCCTTAACATAAATCTAACCATTTAACAAATATGTATGTTTAAAAAACCATAGCCACCTTAGGCTCATTATCTATTTTTAAAGGGTATGATTGGAGAAAGTATAATGTCTTTATGGAATTTCACCCTCTTGATGAAACTCTAGTCCTCCTTTTAAGATTTAATATTTTTTTTGAGGAGAATTAACTCCCTTGCTTTTTAATGAACAAAATATCACAACAAAGAACTAGAATATAGAACTGAAAAATATTTAAAATACTATTCAGAATGCAAATTTTTAATGATAAAAATAAATACAATTGGGGAATAAAATGAGAAAGTATATTTACAAGAGTTCTAGAAAGAGACCAGAGAAAATGCAATACTCAAATAAGTAATATCTGAAAATATTCTAGGGTTAATAAAGAACACAAATCCTGATTGGAGAAAGCTCAACAAACATTGAATAGAAGAAATAAAATAAACCTTAGATATATACGTAGATATCTTAATACTTAGTATCTATATACCTAGATATATTAATATAACTTAGATACATACAGTGAAAACTGTGGAATCTCAAAAGAAATCTTGGGAAAACTAAAAACAAGTAAAACAAAGGCACATTATCTGCAAAGGAACAACACTTTGAGAACTGATGTCTCAGCAGCACAAATTGAGGCCAAAAAATAGGAAAATATCCTAAGAACTGCTACTGTATACCCATTTAAATGATCATTCCAGAATGAGGGTGAAATAAAGACATCCTCAGATGCAGGCTAGGAGAATTTTGCATTCACTGATTCTTTATGAGAGAACTATATAAGGATGTACTTCAGGGAATAGGAAAAATGAGCCTATGAGAAAGGATTTGGGAAGCAATAAATAAGCAATGAACAATCTAAAAGTAAAATTAAGAAGATAATTCCATTTATACTAGCATCAAAAAGAATAAACTATTACTTAGAAATAAATTTAATGAAAGTAAAAAAAAAGTACAAAAATACAAAACTTGTACTCTGAAACTATAAGACATTTTTAAAGAAAATTAAAAAATTCCTAAATGAATGAAAAGACATCCCATGTCCATGGATCTAAAGACTTAATATCATTAAAATGACAACACTCTCAGATTCACCTACAGATTCAATGCAATGCCTATCAAAATCTCAGCTGGTTTTTGTGCAGAAATCAAGAAGATGATACCAAAATTCATATGTAAATACAAGGAACCCAGAATAGCAATCCTGAACAAAAAGAACAAAGTTGGAGGACTCACACTTTTGGATTTCAAAACTTACTACAAAGTCACAGAAATGAAGATAGTGTGATATCAGAGTAAGAATAGACATATGGATCATATGGAATAGATCCAAAAATTAAATCTGAAATTTATGGTCAATTGATTTTCAGCAAGGGTGCAAAACATTCAACAGAGAAGGAATAATCTTATTTGACAAGTGGTACCGGGATATTGGATAACAAAATGTAAAAGAATGAAGTCGGACCCCTTCCTCACTCTAAAATTTAACTAGAAGTTAATCACAGACCTAAATGTAAGAGCTGAGACTCTTAGAAATATAGAGATAAGTCTTCATGCCCTTGGATTAAACATAACCTTCTTAGATATGATACCAAAAGTTCAAGCGACAAAATAAAATATACACATAAATTGGGTTTTATCAAAATGAAAAACTTTTGTGCTTCAAAGAACACCACCAAGAAAGTGAAAAGACAACCTATGAAACGAGAAAAAATATCTGCAACTCATATTGCATGTAAGTGATTTATATCTGTAATATACAAAGAACTCTTACAACTTAATAATAAAAAGACAAATGACCCAATTTTAAAATGGGCAAAGGATCTGAATCTCCAAAGAAAATACACAAACTATCAATAAATACGTAAAAACATCATTAGCCATTAGGGAAATGCAAACCAAAACACGGCAGATACCACTTCACACACACAAGGAAGGCCGCAATCAAAAGGGCAGATCATGACGAGTATGACAGAGCCTTTTTGGAAAACAGTCTGGCAGTTCATCAAAAGGCTAAACTGAGAACTACAATTTGACCCAATAATTCCACTCCTAGATATATACCCAAGAGAAATGAAAATAATTGTCCACACAAAAATTTGCCCATGAATGCTCATAGCAGCATTATGTATATTAGCCAAAAAGTGGAAACAACTCAAATGTCTATCAACAGAGGAGTAAAAGGTGGAGTCACACTGACAGATATCAAGACTTATCACAAAGTTATAGTAATTAAAATATTCTGGTATCAGCATTTGGATAAATAGATCCATGGGACACGTTTAATGAAAAACCTAAAAACACTAACGTATAAATAGGAACTTGGAATATGACAGAGGTGACATGACAGATCAGTGAGGAAAGGATGACTATTTAATAAATGACGCTGGAACTATTTGCTGACAACATTTCCAAAGGGAAAAATAAGATTCGTATTTTACAGTGTACACAAAAATAAGTATCAGTTATGTTAAGGGAAAGCTGTGATCATTCAGACAGACTACATGACACCCTAGAAGGGCACGGAGCAGAATTCGTCATGGAAAAGTGATAAGTTGAAGTACACAATATTTAAAACTTCTCAGTGATAGATGACTGTCAATAACAAAGCAGAAAGACACACACAGGCTTGTGGGAAATACCTGCGCCTTACATCCCAACCAAAGATACCTGTCAAAACACCTAAGTTCCTAAAAATCTGGTAAAGTTCCTGTAGAGCTGATGATCAAAAATTCCACCTTTGAGAGTTTAGAAGTTCCGGAGAGATACGTGGGCCCAAGGAGATACAAACAGAAGAATGCTCTTGTCAGCATCCCACATAATAGCTAAAAAGTGGAGCAAACATCCTGACCTCGGAAGTGAAATGGGCAGATTATTTATACGATGCAGTACCAACACCATTACTGCATGGGAATTAGATCTATACCATCTACATGGATAAGTCTAAAATACAGTGATAAGCTGGGAAGATGCAAAGTAAATATTTATATGGGGTATCATTTATATAAAATTTAAAATAAATGAATAATGAAAAACATTATTTACCAATATGTTAAAGATGCCTAAATGGTCCTGGCTGTGACTCATACCTCTGAGGTGGAGACAGATGAGCCCCCTACTCCAGGTGTCCTAACGCGACAACATCTAAAGAGGATGTTGAACTTCCGTGTCTTAAAAGATAAGAGGATTTTTAAAAAAGAACAACTGAGCCACCAATGAGAATTCAGCACTGTTCACGTTCTTACATACAGAGAAATGTAAAGGCCACTCAGTGGGTTCTGATATCAATGGCTAGTTCTTCTTCACTAAGGAACCAGTGGGGCTGGGAGAAAGGCCAGGGCCAGCTCTCATCATCTTCTGCAGGGTCTGGATTGTTCCCCGTCATCCAGCCTGGTTTGGGCTGGAAATCCCTCTCCTGCTTCAGGCGTATCATTCTGCGTTTCCTCAGGCACTCGCCAGATGTGCCAGCCTGACACCCCAAGTCTGACCTGCAGATTTCAGGAGAAGGTTCGAGAGCCCAGCCCCGCCTCTGGTCCTTGCCCAAGGCCTATCCTTGTGCCTGTGTAGCGGGTGCTGCTTCCCTGGGCGGGCTGAGCTCCCCTCTTGGGGCTGCGGTGCTGAGCCGAGGCCTTTAAACCTCTTTGGCAGGGAGTTAGAGAACCACCATCCTTCCTCAGCTCCT
The DNA here is from genome assembly GCA_029783875.1 of Phataginus tricuspis. NCBI lineage: Eukaryota > Metazoa > Chordata > Mammalia > Pholidota > Manidae > Phataginus > Phataginus tricuspis. The sequence goes on along the minus strand of JAQQAC010021848.1, from coordinate 24,010,530 downwards.
GCATTAAGCACACGCACACACACGCTCATATACGCACAAACACATACTTACATACACATTGACATATACATGCACGGAGATGCACAGCCTCAGATGCACAAAGGCACACACCCACACCACGTCCTTCTCTGCCGCAGGAGTCAGGGTTGCTCAATCACTCCAAGTCCAGTGTTGTGTAGATACTGTGTGGCGGATCTGGTTTTATAATGGAAGACAGTGGGAATAATAGAATCTGCTATTCACAAACACGTAAATCTCAAATACCAAAAGACAACTGCATGATAACAGGGGAACCATGGTAACACAATACACCCCCTTCCACATAAGCTCAACTCCTGTGAATTCTCTCTTCCTTTTCACTTTGGGAGCAGAGCTGATTCAGTGACGGTCTTCAGGTTGTGTCCCGTTACTATCACCATAGGCAAGGCCCTCTCTAGTCTTATTTTCCTTTAGTTTCCCCTTTGTGCTTGATTCCCCTCTCATTTCCGATCCCTCCTGTCCCTACGAGGTGCCCTCTGTAATATGACATCTGCCCAGTTGTCATTCACCCTAGGCTGTTCTACTAGCATGGAACAGCAGGAGTATGTTTGTCTCCGGTTCAGGACACGGATGCATTTTTACTGAGCAGCATAACATTTCAGGTGTTGCCCAGGAGTGGCGTCTGCCGGGGCATCTGGCAGCCAAAGGATGTGAGCGTCTGTTTAATTTGATGGTGGGTCCAGAGTTGTCCGTTTTATTATTTCCTTTGTCCACAGATCTCAGCTCACAGCATCATACACTGCAGGGGAGGGGAATGTTCTTTGAATCAGGAAAACGTTCATTTGCCATGAATGAGGTGAGAGCATTTTGCACGAAGACTGCTTTCTGCGTGGAGACAGCGCCTGCCTGGCCGAGCCCCACGCATGGGCTCCACCCGTAGGTGGCAGTCTCCCTTCGTCGTCCTGGACTGCAAACCTTGGAAAGGCAGGTTGCAGGGTTGTTTTCTTTTGCTCTTTTCTTTGGCGTTCCTATTATTTAATGTTCCTCCACTCAGCTTTCCCTCCTCCTGGCAGAGAGAGTAGACACTCGATTATGAGAGTGGAGCCCACAGAAAAGAAACTTCCTCCGGAACCAGCCAAAGTCAGAAGACCTGGGCTTTGCTCCTCATTCTCTGTGGTTGTTCTGGAATTGAGAGAAACCCACTGGCAGAATTTTCTGAGTGGCAAGGAGTGCCACTCACTCTAAACAGAAAAAAAAGCCTTTGCAAACTGTCGTTATTTTAAAGGAGCAGCCATGCCAGGGCAGGGGTTTCTCCCCCACGTCTCGTCTTGCCCCTACCTCTCCGCCATACATTTGGGATTAGCCACTCGTTCTTCCCCAAATATGCCCCAGCCCTCACCCAGCCCCTCACAGAGCCTGTTTCACAAGACAGAGAATAGTCACAGGCAGAGATGAGTGCGTGTGTGTGTGTGTGTGTGTGTGTGTGAAGAATACTCCTGCCCCACCTGTACAGAGAATTCCGGATGGGCAGTCAGATGGAAACAAGAGATCAGGAACAGGGTGCCACCTTCTCACCTTCTTTCTACCTGACCCCAGAGACCTGAGGGCAGGTGGGAGACCAGCGAAGCCCAGGCCACCCCACAGGCTTTGAATCAGCACAGCCAGAGGGAGTTCCAATCATTAGCAAACGTCAAATCCCCAAGGACTGTGCAGGTCTCAGGTCCCAGGAGAGGTTTATTAGCATTTGTAGCAACCACCTCAACCAGGAAGTGTAGACCCCAGAGCTGGCGTGGGTTTTGTGTTTCCCACCTGACTTAGTAAGTAGAATAGCTTCTTATTCTTCTCCGCTCCTGGGTTCTGCGCAAGACACCTGCAAGGGCATCCCTGCTGCACAGAGGCTTTCCCTGCGTCTAGGAGCTTTCCTCCCCAGACTGCGCACCTGTTCGGTGCCCTGTCCCCTCTGCCCTCCCAGAGGTCTGCAGGGCTCACAGATTGTTGCTCAGGCCTTGGGATAACAAAATACAGGAAGTCCTGAGCTACAGCAAGCATTCCTGAATCAGAGGTAGCCGGTGGCCAACTATTCTAAAGGGGGCCAAATTCACATTCCTCTGAAGGACTAGAGCCTGGGACAGGAGGGAGTGGGGGGAGGGGGCCGTGGACGTGGAGATAGTGGGGGTGGGGGTGGAGGGGGGAGCTGCGGAGGTGGGAGGGATGCAGATGGAGGGGTCCAGATGGGAGGAGTGGAGGCGAAGGGGGTAGAGGTGGACGGGTGCAGGCTCTGGTAGAGGTAGGCGTCATGGAGGACGGGGTGGAAGAGACCTGGCCGAAACCTGGTTCACGCTGGCACTTGACAGCAGTGGCCATAACAGGCAAGCCTCGTTGCCACAGGGTGCCCCTCTGTGATGCCGTGTTGGAGGTGTGGCCACTCTTGGCACGCGTCTGGCTCACCAGGCGTTTCTGAGGGGCAAAGCTGACCTCTTCCTGCCGGCTTCAGGGAAGCAGCGTGTCCTGCCTAGCTGGGTGGTGTCCAGGTGCGCCTGGTGGCAGGAAGCCTGTGACGGGACCAGCCCGTCAGGGGCACCGCCTCTGGGCACATACCCACAGGGGGCTGAGTCACCTCCCTTTCAATGCTAGTTATTTTTAAGGTGGGAAGGTCAGGTATTTATGAGATAGACTCTATCAGGAAGGTCCATTGTCTTGGTGTCATGTTCATTTGTGACCCAGGAATCATCACTTGAGCAAATATTGCAAAGATGTTATAGACGAAAGTATCATAAAGAGGCAGGATCTTGGGTTAATTTCTTCTACCTGAATCAGATCTTAGTCGGTTGTAATTCCACAATGATTCACCACTCTGCCTCTGAGGCTGACCTTGGGGGCAATACCAACATGGGGAATGAATGCAGGAAGTCTGAGAACATATACTCTTTCTCTCTTTAGATCTCTTCCCTTGAAAAGCTCTGTGAATTCAGATTTTCTTTTTTCATGTGAAAGAAGAACTGCTTAGAAAACAAAATCCCGGATTCGAAGTTGCATGTGCCTCAATGTTTATCACCTCATTATTTACAATAGCCAAGAAATGGAAGCAACCTAAGTGTCCATGAGTAGATGACTGGATAAAGAAGATGTGGTACATATACACAATGGAATATTATTCAGCCAAAAAAAGAAAGAAATCCTGCCACTTGCAACAACATGGATGGAGCTGGAGGATATTATGCTCAGTGAAATAAGCCAGGCGGAGAAAGATAAATACCATATGATTTCACTTATTTGTGGAGTATAACAACAAAGCAAAACAGAAGGAACAAAATAGCAGCAGACTCACAGACTCCAAGAAGGAACTGGCAGTTACCAAAGGGGAGGGGTTGGGGGGAGGGGAGGGGGATAAAGGGGCACAAAAATTCTCAATCATAATATGTTGGTCACGGGGATGGTAGTACCACATGGAGAATGTAGCCAATGATCCTGTAACATCTCCTGTGTTGACAGAGTGCAGCTGCACTACAGGGGGTGAGGATTTAATGATGTGGGTCACTGGTGAACCACTGTGTTGTATACTTGAAACCGATATAAGATTGTATATGAACAATAATTAAATTTAAAAAGAACTGCTTAAAAACACTACCCATCCCACCAATTGTTAAAATAAATCCTTGGCAGGGTATTTAAATCCTGCTGGAACATGAGCCCAGCAGCTGTCCCAGCTCGCCCCCCACCACGGCATTCCAGCAGCCTCACCCCAGTCCTGGGGGCACCAGGAGCATCCACTCCTCCCTTGCCTGCAGGTCCCTCAGCCTGGGTGCACTTCTCATCCTACTCTACTTGCGGAGCGCCTACTTATTCCTGCAGGCCTGTCTCAAGCCTCCCCTCCTCCAGGGCGCCTGATCTCTGGGGTAAGCTAGGCAGCCCCATCCGCCCCCTCCACCACCGTGGCTCGAGCGCACACAGCCTGGGGAGTCAGCCGGCTGTGCGTGCACCTGCCCTTCCCCATCACAGTTTCCTTCCTGTGCATGGTATCCACTCTCCGTGGCCTTCTCTAGCACACAGCCCACCATGGCCCGATTGGTAAAGCTCAAGAAATGTCGGTGGAAGTTGCAGTTAAACCACATTAGCTTTTAAAGTAAACACAAACATCAGCCTAACCCTACCCCATTCAATGCTGGAGGCACCTTGATTCACTCTGAACAGAAGAAAATTAGTAATTTAAGACTAGAAATGAATTAGCTAATGAAGACAAAGAAAAAGGATACTCGGCCTCTCTGGAATTCAACGACTCATTTGCGGAAATAAGGAAATGCCAAATTTGGCAAATGAAATAAACCAATTTGGAAGAAATTACAATGGTCATTGTTGCCGGAGTCCCAGCAAGGCAGACACTCAGGGCTGCTGGCCGTGCAAGGCATACAGCCTTCTTCAAGGTAGTTTTATAAAATGTCTCAAATGCCTTACAAATCTTCATTCCCTTGGACTGAGAGAGTCCAACAGGGACGCACTGCCAGGTAACAGGCTGTGATGCGACTGAAGAGCTGTGTCCGTCCTCACGCACACTGCCGCCAGCCTGACCAATGATACTGTGAGGCTGACAAGAACCTAAATATCCAACTACGTGGAAATGGCTCAATAAATAACAGTGGGTCTGCACAACAGTATGCTGTGCATAAGATGATTTCAATAATATTTGTTGTCATGGGAAAATGAACATGATGTAATGATAACCGAAAAAGTAAGGCGTAAAATTGAATATACGTTAATATCTCAAATGTGATGTTACATATATATGCATAAATGTATGTGTATACCTATATATGTAGGGTACGTATATGTATACAACCTGGGCTCCCCAGTATGACAGCCACTATTCACACGAGGTGTGGTTAGTCCACAGGAAAAATGCTGTGTGAAGCAGATACCGGATTTCAAAGACTGAGCATGAAAAAATAATGTAAATTACCTCATTACATTATTAATTTTTATATTGGATACTATTTTAGACATATTGGGTTAAATAAACTATATATTATTAACCCCATCTGGTTTACTTTTTTTTTTTTAATGTGGCAGTTAGAAATTTTTAAATTACACATGTAGTTCACCCTCTGTCCATACTGGACAGTGACTAGACACCTGCATTGTTAAAAAGGATGAAGAAAATTCTAGTTGAGGTCATACCTGGGTTTTAGAATTATAGGTGATTTCAGTTTTGTTCCTTACCCTCACCTGTGCACTCCCCATTTTCTCAATGAGCATATATGCCTAGCACTTCACTCCTTTTAGGAGCCTTCTCCAACCTCGCACTCTGGTGTTAATGTGTGTGTGACTTTCCTTGCCTTTTCTCTACAGCAAGTGCCACCATTTGAAATGACACGCCATCTCGTCATTCGCTTCACGTCCACCTGGTCAGCAGGCCACAAGGTCAGCGAGTCCGGGACCCCTGTCTACTTTCCTCACCTCTGTGTCCCCAGCACTTAGCTCAGTACATAGGGTATAGTAGGTATTCAATAAATACTGGAATCAGGAAAGCCCAAGTCCCTGTGACTATAAACTCAAAGTCATTAATCATATAAAAGAAGTATTTGCAAACTTAGATAAAGGCATAGTCAGAAAAGATTTCGGAATCTCCGCAGCCACGGGATGGGCAGAGTGCGCACCGGACCAGGAACCCCTGCACTGCACTCGGACTCCAGCAGCGGGTCTGAGGGCCTTTCCAGCCAACGCCCGGGAAGGGGAGCAGGGCACACCCGTTCCCGCAGGAGGTGGGGCTCCTCTGACCGCCTAGCTCAAGGACTCCCTCAGGCCCTGTCGCAGTTTCCTTCCTTCCTTCCCTTCCCGTCAGGGCTCAGACCTTCATCCCCACTGCTTCTAGCTTTCTCCCAGTTATGCCAATAAATTACCCGTGTATCTAATCTCATAGGGGTTTGCCTCGCAGAGGACCCAAATGACACATTTGCTTCCAAATATGTATTATTTACCTTTTTGAATGGGTGATGTATGCACAAGATTTGAAAAGCACAGAACTTAAAAGAAGGGTGCACTATAAAAGGACCCCTCTCCTCCAGCACCCCACACACCTTCCACATCCCCACTCCTCTCCCAGAAGTCAGTCTCCTCCCTGCTCGTCCACGCTCCATATTCTGTTCCTGTGCTGCTTCGGGTGCTTACGAGTCTGCCTTGACTACTATGCCATGGCTGTGCACAGCTGCTCCTCATTCTTTGTGTGGCTCCACAGTATTTCACTGTATTTGCAGGTTTCCACATCGATGAACATTTAAATATTTCCAATCTTTTGCCATGACCACTCTTGTCATAAACTGTCTTTCCATTTATGTACGAGTATATCTGTACATAAATTCCTATAGAGAAATTCCTAGAAGTGGACTTCCTGGATCAAAGGATAAGGATATGTTAAATTTCCCTGCTGAACTGTGCTCCGCAGAGGTCACACCAATTCACAGCCCCACCGGTGCAGCCTCACACCCTTGCCAACACAATGTTACCAACCTTTTCACCTTTGCCAGCCTGACAGGTTAATAATATTGTTTTGTGTTTATCTCGTAAGTGGAATCAAGAATCTTTCCATATTTTGAGAAGCATTTTATCCCTTTTCTGTGAACTGTCTGTCTGTTGGGTGTTTTGTTTTTTGAAATTGATTTGTAAGAGTTCTTTACACTTTAGGAAATTAAGCTTTGGTTGGGATTATCAATATGCTAGATTTTTCCCGGTTAGATTTTCTCCCCACCCCGGTTAGAATTTGACCTGCCTTTACTTTGTGAATGGCATTCTGTTTTGTTAGGCAAACTTTTCTAAATTTTGAAATTATTTAAAGTTTTCATTCTTTTTCTTTTATGGCTTGTAGACTGAGTCATACTTAGAAAGGCCTTCTTCATTCTGAGAGTATTTTTAAAATAATTCTAAGAAAATTTCTGAAAATTGCTTTTAAAAATTAAAAATATTCTTTCCATATTTTCTCTTTCCTCCCTTCCCTCCTTTCATTCTTCTTGACGTCTTACTCTTTCATCCTCTATAATTAATGTTGGTGTAAGTGTGAGCTAGGGATTTGTGGAAGAGACTGACCAGTTATTAACCAAACCATTTCCCCTTTCGGGCACACAGCTTTCCATTTTTTTTAAGTCTTAATTAGCATTTTAAAGTTTTCTCTACATAGGGCTTGCACAATTTTCTTTTAAATTTGCTCCAGATAATTTATTTTTTTGTTCCTATTGTACATGAGGTCTTCCTTCCATCACATTTTTAACCAGTTGTTTCTACATAATTAGATTATTAATTTCCTAATATTAACTCTACCAAGCTTCTTAAATAAAATTTCTTACTACCTATAATAGATTTTTAGCTGAATCTGTTGGATTCTTCTGGTAAAGAACATTATCTTCAAAGTGATCATTTTACCTCCTACTTTCAAGTTTTCATACCTCTCTTTTTTTTCTCTTGTTTAATGATGTCGGCTAGTGTTTCCAATACATTGTAAAATAATCATAGTAACAATGTTTAATAGCTACTTCCTGACTTTAACAGAATTGTTTCTTTTATTTTGTATTTTTACATCAATATCCACAGGTAAGAGTAGGCTATAATTCACTTATTTTGGGGTGTCATTTTTGTGGGTTTTTATATTAATGCTACATCGGCTTCAAGAAAGAACTTGTGCCTTTCTCCTTTGTGTGAAACAGTTTAATCTGCATTGAAGTTACTGGTTCTTTAACCACTTCATATGAATTGCCTGAGAAACTATGCAGGCCTGTTGCTATTTGGGAGTTAGTTCATTAATAACATTTTCGAATTCCTTTATTTAATTGGCCTGGTTAGATTTTCTTCCTGTTCTGATCAATTCTGGCAATTTGTATTTTCTAGGAAAACGTCCACTTAGACATTTATTTGCATACAATAAAGCAAAGCAGCCATTTATGATTCAATGTCATTTTTCTTTAAATCTGAAAATTTTCTAAAGAAGAAATTCAGATGGCCAACAGGCACATGAAAAGATGCTCCACATCGCTGGTCATCAGAGAAATGCAGATTAAAACCACAATGAGATATCACCTCACACCAGTGAGGATGGCCAACATCCAAAAGACAAACAACAACAAATGTTGGCGAGGATGTGGAGAAAAGGGAACCCTCCTACACTGCTGGTGGGAATGCAAATTAGTTCAACCATTGTGGAAAGCAGTATGGAGGTTCCTCAAAAAACTAAAAATAGAAATACCATTTGACCCAGGAATCCCACTCCTAGGAATTTACCCTAAGAATGCAGCAGCCCAGTTTCAAAAAGACAGATGCACCCCTATGCTTATTGCATAGACAAAGAGTACAGAATATGATACCTAACATATAAAGAATGGAGGGGGAAGAAAAAGGAGGGAAAAAAAAGAAAGAATAAACCTTTAGGTTATGTATGTAATAGCATACAAAGTGAGTTATATTAGATTGTTAGACAGTAAGGGAATTACCCTTCAATCTTTAGTAACCACGAATCTAAAGCCTGCAATGGCAATAAGTACATACCTATCGATAATCACCCTAAATGTAAATGGTCTGAATGCACTAATGAAAAGACATAGAGTCACTGAATGGACAAAAAAACAAGACCCATCTATATGCTGCCTACAAGAGACTCACTTCAAACCCAAAGACATACACAGACTGAAAGTGAAGAGATGGAAAAAGATATTTCATGCAACTAATAGGGAGAAAAAAGCAGGAGTGGCAGTACTTGTATCAGACAAAATAGACTTCAAAATAAAGAAAGTCACAAGAGACAAAGAAGGACATTACATAATGATAAAAGGGTCAATCCAATAAGAGGATATAACCATTATAAATGTCTATGCACCCAACGCAGCATCACCTACATGTGAAACACATACTAACAGAATTAAAGGGGAAAATAGAATGCAGTGTATTCATTTTGGGAGACTTCAACACACCACTCACTCCAAAGGACAGATCAACCAGACAGAAAATAAGTAAAGAGACAGAGGCACTGAACAACATATTAGAACAGATGGAGCTAACAGACATCTACAGAACACTCCATCCAAAAGCAACAGGATACAGATTCTTCTCAAGTGCACATGGAACATTTTCAATAATAGATCATATACTAGGCCACAAAAAGTGGCTCAGTAAATTCAAGAAGATTGAAATTGTACCAACCAGCTTCTCAGATCACAAAGGTATGAAACTAGAAATAAATTACACAAAGAAAATGAAAAACCCCACAAACACATGGAGGCTAAATAACATGCTCCTAAATAATCAATGGATAAATGACCAAATAAAAACAGAGATCAAGCGATATATGGAGACAAATGACAACAATAATTCAACACCACAAAATCTGTGGGACGCAGTGATGGCCCTGCTAAGAGGGAAATATATTGCAATACAGGCCTACCTCAGGAAAGAAGAACAATCCCAAATGAACAATCTAAACTCACAATTAATGAAACTAGAAAAGGAAAAATGAATGACGCCCAAAGTCAGTAGAAGGAGATACATAATAAAGATTAGAGCATAAATAATCAAGAAGAATAAAACAATAGAAAGAATCAATGAAAGCAAGAGCTGGTTCTCTGAGAAAATAAAAAAAAATAGATAAACCCCTAGCCATACTTATCAAAAAAAAAGAGAGTCTACACACATAAACAGAATCAGAAATGAGAAATGAAAAATCACTACGGACACCACAGAAATACAAAGAATTATGAGAGAATACTAGGAAAATTATATAGTAACAAACTGGATAACCTAGAAGAAATGGACAATGTTCCAAGGCTGATCCAGGGAAAAACAGAAAATGTGAACAGACAAATTACCAGCAAGGAAATTGAATTGGTAATCTAAAAACTACCTAAGAACAAAATACCTGTACCAGATGGTTTCACTGCTGAATTTTATCAAACATTTAGCGAGGACCTAATATCCATCCTCCCTAAAGTTTTCCAAAAAGTAGAAGAGGAAGGAATACTCCCACCTCATTCTACAAGGCCAACATGACTCTTATACCAAAACCAGGCCAAGACACCACAAAAAAAGAAAATTACAGACCAATATCCATGATGAACATAGATGCAAAAATACTCAACAAAATATTAGCAAACCAAATTCAAAAATACATCAAAAAGATCATCCGTCATGATCAAGTGGGATTCATCCCAGGGATGCAAGGATGGTACAACATTCAAAAGTCCAGCAACATCATCCACCACATCAACAAAAAAGAAGGACAAAAACCACATGATCATCTCCATAGATGCTGAAAAAGCATTCGACAAAATTCAACATCCACTCATGATAAAAACTCTCAACAAAATGGGTATAGACGGCAAGTACCTCAACATCATAAAGGCTATATATGACAAACCCACAGCCAACATTATACTTAACAGCGTGAAGATGAAAGCTTTTCCTTTAAGATGAGGAACAAGACAGGGATGCCCACCCTCCCCACTTTTACTCAACATAGTACTGGAGGTCCTAGCCACAGCAGTCAGACAACACAAAGAAATAAAAGGCATCCAGATTGGTAAGGAAGAAATCAAACTGTCCCTATTTGCAGATGACATGATATTGTATATATAAAACCCTAAAGAATCCACTCCAAAACTACTAGATCTAAAATCTGAATTCAGCAAAGTTGCAGGATACAAAATTAATACACAGAAATCTGTGGCATTCCTATATACTAACAATGAACTAGCAGAGAGAGAAATCAGGAAAACAATTCCATTCATGGTTGCATGAAAAAGAATAAAATACCTAGGAATAAACCTAACCAAGGAAGTGAAAGACCTATACTCTGAAAACTACAAGACACTCATGTGATAAATTAAAGGAGATACCAATAAATGGAAACACATCCCATGCTCATGGATAGGAAGAATTAATATTGTCAAAATGGCCATCCTGCCTAAAGCAATCTACAGATTCTATGCAATCCCTATCAAAATATCAACAGCATTCTTCGATGAACTAGAGCAAATAGTTCTAAAATTCATATGGAACCACAAAAGACCCCAAATAGCCAAAGCAATCCTGAGAAGGAGGAATAAAGCAGGGGGAATTATGCTCCCTGACTTCAAGCTCTACTACAAAGCCACAGTAATCAAGACAATTTGGTACTGGCACAAGAACAGACCCATAGACCAATGGAACAGACTAGAGAGCCCACATATAAACCCAACCATATATGGTCAATTAACGTATGATAAAGGAGCCATGGATATACAATGGGGAAATGACAGTCTCTTCAACAGCTGGGGTTGGCAAAACTGGACAGCTGCATGTAAGAGAATGAAACTGGATTATTGTCTAACCCCATACACAGAAGCAAACTCAAAATGGATCAAAGACCTCAATGTAAGTCATGAAACCATAAAACTCTTAGTAAAAAACATAGTCAAAAATCTCTTGGACATAAACATGAGCAACTTCTTCATGAACATATGTCCCCTGGCAAGGAAAACAAAAGCAAAATTGAACAAATGGGACTATATCAAACTAAAAAGCTTCTGTACAGCAAAGGACACCATCAGTAGAACAAAAAGACATCCTACAGTATGGGAGAATATATTCATAAATGACGTATCTGATAAGGGGTTGACATCCAAAATATATAAAGAACTCACGCACCTCAACAAACAAAAAGCAAATAAGTCAATTAAAAAATGGGCAGAGGAACTAAACAGACACTTCACCAAAGAAGAAATTCAGATGGCCAACAGGCACATGAAAAGATGCTCCACATCCCTAATCATCAGAGAAATGCAAATTAAAACCACAGTGAGATATCACTTCACACCAGTTAGGATGGCCAACATCCAAAAGTCAAACAACAACAAATGTTGGCGAGGATGTGGAGAGAGGGGAACCCTCCTACACTGCTGGTGGGAATGCAAATTAGTTCAACCATCGTGGAAAGCAGTATGGAGGTTCCTCAAAAAACAAAAAATAGAAATACCATTTGACCCAGGAATTCCACTCCTAGGAATAAGACTGCAGCAGCCCAGTTTGAAAAAGACATATACACCCCTATGTTTATTGCAATGCTATTTACAATAGCCAAGAAATGGAAACAACCTAAGTGTCCATCAGTAGATGAATGGATAAAGAAGAGGTGGTACATATACACAATAGAATACTATTCAGCCATAAGAAGAAAACAAATCCTACCATTTGCAACAACACGGATGGAGCTAGAGGGTATTATGCTCAGTGAAATAAGCCAGGTGGAGAAAGACAAATATCAAAATGATTTCACTCATCTGTGGAGTATAAGAACAAAGCAAAAACTGAAGGAACAAAACAGCAGCAGACTCACAGAACCCAAGAACGGACTAACAGTTACCAAAGGGAAAGAGACCAGGGAGGATGGGTGGGAAGGGAGGGAAAAGGGGGCATTACGATTAGCACACATAATGTAGTGGGGGTGGAGTGGGGTAGAGGGATACAGGGAAGGCAGTATAACACGGAGAAGACAAGTAGTGATTCTATAGCATGTTACTATGCTGATGGACAGTTGTTATAATGGGGTATGTGGTGGGGACTTAATAATAGGGGGAGTCTAGTAACCATAATGTTGTTCAGGTAATTGTACATTAATGATAGCAAAATAAAAATATGAATAAGTAAATAAAACAAAAATATTTATTGGCTCCACATGCCTGAAAATTTCAGGAAGATCATCTTATACCAGACTTCAGATGAAGTTTAACAGGATCCAGTTTTTTCTCCGTGTCTCTGCTCCACATTATGTTGAATGTTGAAGCCATTCTTAAACAGGCTTATGACCACTGATGGCTGTCGGCAACTCCCAGAATCACCACTGCCCAAGTCCATACCCAGCAGAAAAACGAATGTCTTCGCACCAGAATACCTCGGAAAGTCTAACTGGCTCTAACTGGGTCACCACCATTCCTCACCAATCACTTAGCCTCGGGAAATTGGCAGAGTGATTGGCACAGGCCCAGGTCAAGTTCCTGGTTCCTGGCCCAGGGGTAGATTCAGGAACTCCAGAAAACCATAGACTGAGAACAGGGTCAGTGGCGGTACCTGAGCAGGAGTTAGGACGTGGTTACTAGGAGAAAAGTGAACGGATGTTAGACAACTAAAAGCACAAATGCCCCCATCCCTGCCTGACGCAGTCTCTACGTCCGCGTCATCTAAAGTCACTCGGAAGGTCACAGCCTCCTTGCTCTGGTCCCCCAAGACCGCCTCCGTGACCTGCTTCTGGGACTGTGACCCCTGCCCCGACACTGCCACGGCTTTCCGCCCGTCCCCTCAGGACGCCTGCAGCTCCGCCGGCCTGACCTGTCCTGCGTCTGTCCTCCTCCTCCTGATCCAAGAGCTGGGGTGGGGTGGCAGGGGTGGGGCAGCAAGAGGGTGGGGCGGGTTTTATTCTCTCCCTGCCTCCATTTCCCTTTTCTCTCACTATCTTGACAGCACAGGAACCAGACAATCATCCTTTGCCTCTTAACTCTCCTGTTTACTACTGTGGTTCTGAAAACTCACTTCACCACTCGAGTCTCAATTCCCACGCTGCAAAGGGGCCTGACAATGCGCATTTACCTCTTTGGAAGGCAGCGTCTCCTAGGAGGGTTGTGTGAGAGAGGGACAGGCCGAGGGGACAGGCCCGGAGGCTTCATCCTGAATGGCTGTTGAGGTTCCTGGGGACGCTTCTGCTAGAGAAATGTTAGAATCTGGGGTTTGTTCCAGCATTTCAAAGAGTGTGAAGGTTAAATGAAATATTTTGGAATTGTTTGTAGACTCTGAAGCTCTTAAGAGACGCTGAATTGTATTATGGGCCCTGACAGCCCATTGTGATCTCTCTCGTCCCTAAGTGTTATTTGTGTATAACACTTGCTGAGGGTTTCAGCCCCAGGGAACAAAAGCACAGACAGCTCCCCGAGGCCCTCCGGCTAATCCTCTTAAGTCACTGAAGCCTCTCTGGACTGACCCAGAGGTGGTGAGCACCTTCTTAGAACGGGAGGGTCTCTCAGATTTTCTTACCGTTCTCAGTTCCAACAAATGCAGGCAAGTGAGCCCCGCCCCCCGCCCCCATCGCCCATATGCCGCTTGGGGCCTGGAATAGTGCCCAGAGCCACCGCGCCAGGACGCGGGGAACAGGAGTCTTTCTAGAATCCACTCTAACTCCACGTGGCCAGGGGAAGCCAGGCGGCACGACCCCAAGGGACGCAGGTGACAGGGTATCTGGAAAACACAGGTTTTGACCGCATGCCGTGGGAAGAGGGCAGTGTGCTGAGCAAGAGCTGTACAGGCAGGGACGGCCCGTCTGGGAGCGCAGTGCGGAGGATGGGCTCTTAGACGGGCGCGGGTGCAAGACCCAGGACTGCGGCCCCACGGGGCGCTCCGTAGTGGCCTTTGCATATGTGGAGTCCAGCACAGTGCCTGGGACCCAGTGGGTGCTCAGCTGGACTCATGGTCAGGGTAGAGAGGAGCAGATACATCGAAGAGAGGCTCAGGGCAGTAGGCAGGTAAGAGTTGTGAATGGGCGAACAGGAAGGAGGAGGGGTAAAACCTTCAGTTATGGCTCCGGGTCTGGGGAAGCCCCAGGAGCGTTTGGGTGGGGGTGACGCAGACTTCAGCGTGTGCTGGGTGGGGGTGACGGGAGGCCAACTGTAGAAACCCTGTCAGAGACTTTACAGTGTGCTGTGGTTTCTTAATGAAAATTTTACATGAAATTCTAATAGGCTTTGACTATAAAATGTCAAGCCAGTAAACTGTTTCTCACAGAAATGTTCCTTTAGACACAGAACATTAGACACCCCCTCTCCACTTCCTTCACCTTAACAGAACAATGCCCTGCACCTGATGTTTCCATATTCCGGCCTCCCTCACCAGATGGCTGTGGAACTAAATCCAGCCAATGAAACAGGTAGGAGCTGTTGGGTGGGACCCAACTACCCAGCATGCACACATTCTGCTCTGCTCCCAACCCCCACCTTTGTCCACTTGCAGGGCAGACATGATGGCTGGAGTTCCAGTAGCCAGCTGATGACCACGAGGACAGAAACCACACGCCGGGAATGGCAGATGGAAGGAGCCGCGGCCACAGAGCCGCCGCACCAGGACCTGGATGCCGTCCTGAGACGTCTGTTTAACGGAGACATGAAACCTCTGATTTGTTTGTGTCCCTCTTTTCGGGTCTCTGAAAAGGTCACTTCCTGGGGAATGCAATTCCTCACCGATGTGCCTTTGTCTTAAAATTTATGAAAGACCTTCGATTTCAGAATGAGTTTTAGAGTTTTGCAAAAGCACTAACAAGAATAAGGTACGAGACCTAATTCAAAATACTATCTGCCCAGAAGCATGTCTGTCACGTGGGCCTGCGAGGTTGGTCCCTGACGTCGCCCCTGGTCCCTGACGTCGCCTCCAGAAGGCTGTGAACAGCCTGCCTCAGTGCCACACAGTTCAAGATCAGGACACCTGCGTGTGACTATCAGCTTCAGCTTAAAACCACGTGTATGTACTTTAGTGTCCAAGTATCTCATAAATTCCTAGCACGTCTGGGTTCTTGCTGTGGTAGAATTCTGTGAAAACAAACTCACTGTTAGCCATCACATGCTTGGGGAATCAGAGTTATTGAGGGGAGGAAGGGAGGCACCAGGACCCAGATCCACACCAGACTTGATTGAAAGCACAGCTCTGAAAACCATTGCTTGAGCCTGGGCTCGACCTCACGCCCTGCTCCAGCCACTGTCCTAGTCTGGCCAGGCCTGACACCAGCCACCGTCCCCCCGTCCAGCCGGGTCTGACACCATGCTCCAGGAGCCGGCATCTGCTTGGTCCAGTGCAGTCTGCAGACAGGCTCTCCCTGGGTCAAGGTGGGGCAGGGCCACTGGACGTGGATCTGGCTCCGGGCGCACCCCAGAGGGTTGGGCCAGGGGCAACAGCCACTCTCAGAGCCCGAGAGAGGGGCCGGGGTGGCTAAGGAGTCCCAGTGAAACCCAGCTGTGGGTTTTGAGAAATAAACAGCATAGGCGTGACCTACAGGTACTTTCCTGCCAAAATGCAAATACACCCTGCAGGAAGGGACCGCAGCCAGGAGCCTGTCTGGTTTCAGTCCTCAGGCTTGGGTATCATTTCTGCGACCGGTGACCTAAGAGGTGAGCTTTGCTTTGCCAAGAGCTTTCACTGACGCAGAGCCCAGCACCCAGGCACCTAAATAGGTGTTTGAAAGATGATTTCTTTTCTCCAGATTAGGCCAGCTCATCTATCAGGTAACCAAAAAAAACCTCTAAAAAGAAAAGAGAAAAACTTCAGCCCTTAATTCTACAGCTCCCCTAGCAAAAAGGATACGCCAATAAATGTGTGTCCCCAAA
The DNA here is from genome assembly GCA_029783875.1 of Phataginus tricuspis. Taxonomy (NCBI): domain Eukaryota; kingdom Metazoa; phylum Chordata; class Mammalia; order Pholidota; family Manidae; genus Phataginus; species Phataginus tricuspis. Next base: position 23,994,190 of record JAQQAC010021848.1, on the reverse strand, counting down.
GCTCGCAGCTCACCAATTTACTTAGAATGGACTCACACTCAGGGACGAGCCCTTTGCAGAGCTGCCCCTGAATTTCTTCCCCACCCACCACAATGCCCTCAGTTGTGACGTGGAAACAAAACACACAAGTCTTGGCAAAGCAACATTATTGTGTCAGGTGTATTTAGAGGGACAGGCAGAGCACAGGGGCTCTAAGGCTAGCAGAGGGTGAGGAGTGAGTGGAGACAGCGCCGCCCCTCAGGGGGCTGGTGGGAGTGCGTGCTGATGGAGGTGGGCCCAGAGCCTCCCCAGCTCCTCAGTGCAACCTGCCGTTTGGGGAGCATTTATGGTTTGTACCACAGGGCTTTGCTCATTTTCTAGAGTGTTGGTGTGAGTCAAGTGACCTCCCTTACTCCAGGCGCACCCTGTGCAGGAGAGCCCGGAGGTCAGGGTGCACATCTGGGGAGTAGCTCACTGCCTCACCAGGCCTCCGGCCCCTATGTTCACAGCTCAACTCTGCATGCGTCTGATTTCCACTCACTGGCCCAGCCCGGGACCTGCATTTCCTCATCCTCCTGACGGGTGAGTTGTGTGAAGACTACCATCACACCCCACAGACGGTTCCCCTCACAGGCCATCTAGCCCCTGACAGAACACGGTTTCCCCACCACCGTCCTGCCTCCCGTTTGTGGGTGGCCCTCTCCAGGGGCCTTGTTGCATGTCTCCAGGCCTCCGTGGCTGTGCCCACCCGCTCCAGGCCCTTCGCCTCTGTCTTAGGGCCTGTGGTCGCACTGACTTTCTCATCGTCATACCAAGCCCCCAGTCAACTAAACTTCAGAGGTCTTCTCCAGTCCGAACCTGGGCCTTTAGTGCCCCCAAATAATTTGTGAGAGCAAGGAAGATGTGGGCCAATAACAAATGCTGGCACTGGTACAACTACCACTACACCCGAGCACAGTCTGTCCCCCCCCTCAGAGCTGCCATCCCCACGTCCCAGCGGCCCCCAGGATCTTCCAGAAACCCGAGCCACCGTCTGTCATCACTGGCTGCACTCCCCAGCTCTGTGGCCGTCACAGACCCGAGGGGTCTGCTGTCTGTGTCTTTATCCCAGCCTCTCCTACCCTGCGGTGAAAGTTGGCTGTACACATGGGGTGTGGGGGCATGTGGACTGGAGCGGGTGGGATCCAATCCAGTCCATCCCAGGGAGGTTTGCTTGAGGCCCCACAGTGGACATACGTGTGGGGCCGGCCCTGGATTCTGCTCTCCTGAAGCCCAGGGTGGAGACGTTCCCACAGTGCCATGAAGCTGCTGCAGGCCCTGCCACACCTGAGCGGACACCCGTCGTCCCCACCACAGGCAGGGTCTCCGCCCGTTCTCAGGGGGAGGACCCGGTCGGGCTGCAGCTACTACTCCCACCCCCTTTCACGTCTAGGCTTCAAAGGTCTCTTACCAGACCCCCCAGGGGCCCCCTGTCCCCACCCAGGTCCCCAAACGGGGTGGACGGGTCTGGCCTAGGCATTAAGAGACGTGGGCCCTGATGCTTGGTCCACAGTGATGAACTCTCTGACCTTGTTTGACCCGCCATTTAATTTCCCTGAGCCTCACGCTTCTCGCCCAGCATAGAGGCGCCCCCTACCTTACAGGCCCGGCTTGGCTTCAAAGGAGGGGACGGACACAGACATTTTTTGAATATGACCCAATGCTTTGCAGAGCACGGTGTTGTCATCAAGCGGGCACAGAGAACTCTAAGCGAGTCAGGGCCACTAAATTCCTTTTAGAAGCGGCTCATTGTATCCTAACCTATTTATTCACTTCTTCCTCTTTTTTCTCCTGAAGTCCTCCTGTGAAACGGATCAAGAACGCACACAGGCCCGGCACCGAATGCAGATCACCTGTGCGGTGCCCCCTGGTCACTGTGGCAGGGGGGCGACACCCTGGTGAAAACACCCCAGGAGAGCTGGCCCTCGGCCCGCTGATAAGCCCGGCGGGCGACGGCTTCGGCCCCAGCACAAGGGCAGCGCGTCCCAGCGGGCGAGCTCTTCCTGGACACGGTGTCCCGCGTGCTAGGAATAAACAGGCTCTTCACTGGCCAAGCCTGTGTTCTGACCACCCTTCCCAGGGGGGGTACCGGGGAGTTGAGGGGACCAGGGGCAGCATGCCTAGTGTCGCTCATCTCTCCTTAAGGATCCCTAAGAGCACTTCTGAGACAGGCATGACGTGGGGTGAAGCGGGGTGAAAGGCCTGAAGGGTCTGGATATGGTCAGTTTGAAGCGTCTGTAGACACGCGTGGGGATGTCTAGTGGGCAGCGGGAGGAGCTAGTCTCAGGCCCAGTGACTTGGGAGCCATCGGCGTGGAGAAGGTGATTAAAGGCAGGAGCAGGAAAGGTGTCCGAGGCGTGAGTGCTTGGGAGAGGTGCAGGGACGGAGCCCTGGGGAGGGTGACACAGAGGAGAGCCTGCGAAGGATGTTGAAGGGAGTTTAGGATTAGGAGAAGAGGAGGAGGAGGAAGGAGAGAAGGAAAATAAGGAGCTAACGGCTGAAGAAAATCTTCGAGGGGGAACCATCGGTCAGCTCTCCCAATGCCATTTGGTTATATATGATAATAACTGAGAATTGACTACTGGATTTAGCAATTTGGAGGTCGCTGGTAGTTCTACTAGGATAGGTTGACTTCAATAACCAAACCAGCGACCTGACACAACGGAAAGCTTATTTCTCACCCATGTCACACAGTCCAATGAAATGTGTGGCAGGTGGCCTTCCATGTGGTGATTCGGGGACTCAGCCTGTTTCCAAGTGTGCGGACTCCAGGGTCACCTTGGAAAGGGAAGGGACAGCATCAGTAAACGAGTGGATAAGGAGGATGCGGTGCACACACACAGTGGGACACTATTCAGCCATAAGAAGGAAACCAATCCTACCATTTGCAACAACATGGATGGAGCTGGAGGATATTATGCTCAGTGAAATAAGCCAGGCGGAGAAAGACAAGTACCACATGATTTCACTCATCTGTGGAGTATAAGAACAAAGCAAAACAGAAGGAACGAAATAGCAGTGGACTCACAGACACTGAGAAAGGACTGGCGGTTACCATGGGGAGGGGAGGCCGCGGGTTGGGGGTGGGGGTGAAGGGACACAATAATTCACAATCACAACATACGCTGATCTTGGGGACGGTAGTACAGCACGGAGAATGTAGCCAATGATTCTGTAACATCTTCCTATGTTGACACATAGTAACAGCACTAGAGGAGTGAGGATTTAATAATGTGGGGAACTGGTGAACCACCGTGTTGTACATTTGAAAGCAATGTAAGATTGTGTATCAATGATGCTTCAATTAAAAAAAAAGAAGAAAAGAAAAAGAAGGGAGGGAGGGAGGGAAAGAAAGAAAGAAAAGGAAAGAAAGAAAGGGAAGGGAAGGGACCGTCCCTGTCCAAGCACAGCCACAGCCAAGCACCCCAGCCTGGTGACGGCACCCCCACAGCCCAGGTTTCCGGGGCTAGAACGGGTCCCATGGCCTCATTTACACGCAAAGAAGTCAGGGCGCATCGCATCACTTAGCCGAGTGCCCAGGAAGAGGAAACAGCTCGGCCACCACCTAGCTGGCTCCTGCCGCGACTCGGGAGATCAAGTTTATGAGTCGGTGGGACCAAAGACTACCTGGGGGTGGGGTGGGGGTCCGGGGGAGCAGGAAATGGGCTTTGGGATCAAGAGGGATTTGTTCTGTTTCCTGCTTGTTTGTCTGATAGTGGAAAATGACCCAGAGGAGAGGAAACGTGGATGATGCCAAAGGGGCGGGGAGTCCCCTGGGGGGACAGCCCTGGGCTGCTGGGGGCGAGGGGAGCTGGCTCAGCGCCTCTTAAACTTCAAACACAAGAACTACCCGGGAGCCATGGAAACAGCTTCCCAGGCTCTGCCTGAGATCCTGACCCGGCCGACCTGGCGTGGCGCCGGAGAATCCGCTTCTGACCGTGTCCCTGTGCCACCAGGATGGAGGGCCACTCTGAGCCTCGCCAGCCACAGCCTGGGGGAGTCATCCTGTGCGCGGAGGAGGGCTGAGTGGGGCGGCGCAGGGAGGGTGGGCAGGTGGGACCGAGGACTCGGCGGGGCGCTGCCCCACATCTCAGTGAATCCCGAGCCAGGGCTCCGGCTGGGAGTGAGGCTGGCCGGGGGAGACCGAGGGCTCGAGGAGGGAGGGGAAAATGTGGAGTCATGGGCCTGGAGAATGGGACAGCAAGTCACAGGGCCAAGAAACAGGGGCGCCGGTGAGCACCCAGGACCTGCTGCAGCTGTGAAGGTGCATTTGAGGTAAGGCTACACCCAGCCAGGCAGGGCGGAGAGAGAAGGCAGAGCGAAGACGGAGCCAGGGCCCCGGGTCTGGCTGGGAGCTTCAGTGCAGGGGGGAGAGGGGTCCGAAGCAGCTGACCGCATGCTGATGGGCGGGTGAGGACGGGGACCGCGGGGTCCCAGCGGGCGGGGAGGGCAGCGGGGACTCGGCGGGCGTGAGTGCTGAGGGACGGTGAGAAGGTGCTGGATCCACCGTCAGCTGCGGGTCTCAGTGAGGCCGAGCCGTCATTGGAGAGAGCGCCCTGAGCTGGAAGGAGGTAGGAGGTGGGATGTTCGAAATTGAGATCATGGGGCCAGCACAACTGTTGGTCATGCTGAGGTCCAGGGCATGGGTGTGAGTGGCCAGGATACCAGGAGGGACAGGAAGTCAAGGAGCTGGGGGCACGGACAGACTGTGTGGACACTGAAGTGACGGAGGATCTGTGCCGAGGGCACATGGGGAGCTACGGTTCTCGAGCCCTCCTTACAGAACCTGGTGCCCTGGGGAAGGGAAGAAGCTCTGAAATATGAATTCTTGGATCCCAAGCAAAAATTTCCCCATGAGTCTCCTTCTAGCACTAGTTGCAAAAGGAGCAGATAAACCAGCAGAGGCTGCCTGGGGCGAGGCCGAGTCAGCAGAGAGGCACCGGGCGAGCTGGCCAGCATGGGCCTGAAAGAGCCCGACTGCCCCAGCCCTCGCCCTGCATGCTTGAAGGATTAAGGGTGGTGGGGAGATGCCGAGACCCTGAGGCGAGGCACCGGACCCCCCGCTCACATCCCTGCATGCTTCTCACGTGGCAGGTGGGTGCCTTCATGGCAGCCTGGACTTCACAATCTGACTGCTGTGCGTGCGCTAGCACGTGAAAGACTAAACAAATCGTCTAGAAGGATCTAGAGCAGCGGCCATGGTTTGTGATGGGTGGGGTGGCGGCACCTGGCCAAGAGGGTGGTGTCCCCACCTGGGGACGCCCCTCCACGCCCGCGCTGGGCCGTGAGGGGAGAGCAGCCGCAGTACATCACAGAGAATGAGCACCCTCCCTCCCTGTACTGGCCTGGGCAGGGCCGCTGGTCTCCAGATCCTCACTGGGCGGGAGCGCCCTGGATTCTGCCCGGAGAACGGCTCCTCTCCCCCCAGGCCAGACCCACCGGCTCCACGTGCCCTCCAGGCCCCAGAATCCAAGCACAAAACCCGGCCCCTTCCACTACGGAGACCATGGACTCAAATCCGTGTGGGGACAGGGGATGGCGGCCCACGTTCTGGCCCCCTGGTAGCCCCATCTGGGACCTCCCCGTGGGTACGAAGCTGCACATGCAGTGAGAGCAGAGAAGGAAAGGATTTACACCCAAAGCAGGCAGTGGTTATCTCTGCATCATAGGATTATGGATGAACTTTCCATTTCCTCATCTGTATTTTCTAAATTTTCTAAAAGGAGTGTTACTAAGGTATGTGAAAAACTCCTAATACACTTGTTTTGTTTGTAAAACACTTTGTTGGGTGGGTTCACCTTGAAGAGGGGCACACCCACCATACCAGGCCACTCCAGGAGAACAGCTAAAGCTGCGCCTTGCACAAAAATGGAGCTTAAATCCGGCATATGGTATACGACAGAGGCAAGTATAGGAGGAGAGCGATCCAGGGTGAGCCCGGCCTGACGGGACGCCCTCTCGCTGCCCAGCTACAGAGGGCTGGGGCCTTGAACCCGAGACGCAGAGGCGGCAGGGCAGTGTCCTCGGCGGGGAAGAGACTTAGTGTCCTCCAGTCTGTGACTCTCCCTGCGGCCAGACTGTGCAGCCTGGAGCATCCCGGTGCCATCTACCTGCCGTGTGAGCCAAGGTGGCATCGCATTGACACTGGCCACTGTAACAAAGGGGGTCCTGGGCCAACTAGCCTGAAGCACATCTCATTCCCCACCTGGTCTAGGCTGTCAGATTTGAGTGCAGTTCCCTAAACGCCACACTGGCTTTGACCTGATTTTTGAGGTCAGGTTCAGAGGCCTGTGGTCTAGTATAAACACACAATGACCCTGGATCAAGCACAGGCCCTAGATAAAATCATTAAATGAATAAAATGCATCATCTTGGGATAGCTCCCTAAGAAGGAAAGAGCAGCTGCGCCTCGCTCTGTAGGGCCCCACGCAGGTACCCACGGCAGTGCTTCTGCTCCTCAGCTCCCGTCCGTCAACATTCCCTCCCCAGACAGACTCCCTCATCTCAGTGACTCAAGCACATTCTGAGGGGGTAGCAGCCCAACCCGACCGCACTGAAATTGTATATGAACTCGGGCCTCCTGTTAGAAAGACACGGCCTTCCCCGAATGAACAAAATGCCAGGGGAAGAAATTTCAGGTTGACCTAAGGATGCTAGCAGAGGAAAATTTGGGGAGTAGGGTGGAGGGCCAGCAGCCCCCCTCTAAATACCACTTGACTCCGACTTAACTGTGTTCCTGTCAGTAAGAATGCTGACTGCTTGGAAGGATAAACTATCTTAAATCCCTTACAGTGCAATAAGGACTTTTAAATGAAAAGAAGAAAGGAGAGAAGGAAGGAAGGAAGGACCAGAATGAGGCTGTTTTCTTCAAGCACATTCCCACCCACTTTGCTTGCTGTCCTCTGAAAGGCACAGGTGGTATCAGCCCCTTGGTAATGTGCTTCCAGTCTTTTACAAGATTAGTTTCCAGGACAGCGGTTCTCCATGTCTGCTCCAGTGAATTCTAGGGGATCCTCGGGGTCACAATTATTTTCATAATAATAATAGACACAATTAGCTTTTTTCATTCAACTGAGTTTTCCTGAGGCCACATGATGTGTGATGACATCACCATATCAAAAAAGGTTCTGTGCTCCGAAAGTTTAGCAAATACTTTCTGACGCTCCTAGAGAATTCACAGTGTCCTTGAGCAAATGAAAGGCTGTGAGGAATTCAGCAGTAAAAATAAAACCTGTTTAACTTGGTTTAATACAACATTGAAAATTTATGTGGTCATGGAATTTATTTTTGTTTTTTTTGGGTGGTTTGCTTAACTCCGGTTGTGAGATCATGTTTGGGGAAATGCTGCTCCAGGGGTAAGATACTGAGCTAGTAATCCGCCGGCCAAGAAAGGTATTAGACATCCCTTATCTGGACTGAAGGGAATCGTCAAAGCCTGGGCATTGCATGTCAGGACAGCGTCCTTGTCCAGAACAGAGCTAGACTGCCTGGGTTCGAACCCTGGCTCTTCCACTTACTAGCTGTGACTTTGAGCCACTTACTTAGCCTCACCTGTCTTGCAACCCTGATGCATAAAATGGCAAAGATTATACTTGCACGTACACACACACACACCTTACACTGGGGTCTTACACAAAGTAAACACCAGAAGAATTACCTATTATCTACTATTGTAGCAAACCTGCCGGCCTAGGGTTGGGACCTAAAGCTGCACCCACTGGTGATGCGACCTCAGGAAATCCTCTGCCACGGGTCTCAGCCTCCCCATATGTCGAGTTAGGAGGTGACACAAGGGAATCTCTGAAGCCTCCCAGCGCTGACCTCTGACTCCACACGTTCCTTGCTGGAGGGGGAGCTCACCTGGAGCTCGGCAGCAGGGAGGACCTCCAGAGATGAAGGCTGGTCTCAGAGCGCTCAGGTCCGGGACAGCACCCACACAGCTTGGAGGGAATCACCAAATGGGATGCTGGGTCTCTGAGGACGGCACGCGTCTGCTCCCGAAGGCTGCCCTCCACCCACCCGGGAAAGAAGAGGGTTCGGAAAACAGGGAATCTCTGAAGGAGAGAGGGGGTGGGCTTGCTCTTCCTGCCGCCGCCACCTCCCTCCTCAGCATCACTAGCCGAGGGCCTGGCTATGGAAGGTTAAGGCTCCCCGAGCGGGCGCTGAGCACACGGGACCTCCAGCTTCCTGGGAAGCTTTTTCTGCCCTCCTTAAGGCTCCTCCCCACCACCCAGCCCCAGAGAAATCTGGACACCTGACCCCAGGAACACACAACAGAGACCGCCTCTATAAAGATTCCTCCAGTGTGACTTCACCGCAGTCGGGAATGAAGAGGACACACAGCGTAAAGGATCTGGAAGTGTCTCTAGGAGAGCAGGCTTAGAATCGCTGGCAGTTGTGGGCCGAGGTAGGCGCGCTGAACATCATGCTCGGCAGGCTAAATTGGGAACACGTGACTGCTCGATTTTCCTTGTGCCTAAGGAGGCAAGTCCTAGCCCGGCTGCCAGGTGCTGGAGAACTTGACCACGCAGCTCCCGGGCATGGCGTCAGCCATGCCTCTGCAAGTGACCATGCGCCCACGAGAGATGGCGGCTTGCGTTCCTAAAACCGCTTCTCAGGCAGGAGTCCAGTGGCTTTCGTGTTCCACTTGCACTGAAGAAGTTAAATTTGGGAACACCAGAAATGATGTCACTTAACCCAGAGAAGATTGACACTAGGGTTTGTCAGCAAAGGAAGAATTTTCAAGAACTGTGGCTTCATAAAAGCTCAGTTCCCTGTAACTAAGGCCTTTGCATAATCGCTGGATTACCTCCTCTATAATTCAGTGTATCAATTAGGAACTGCTTCCAATTGCTAGAAACACAAAACTGACTATAGTGGCTTAAACACTTAGAAGATTTTTTGTTTTTGTTTTTTATGTCATGAGAAATGCAGACATGGGTAATTACTGGCATTGGTTCAGGGGCTCAATAACCAATTAGAATCAAGAAAAGCAGAGCTGGGTCTTTGCGATTCTTTTTAGCCTTTCCTTCCTGACCTCAACACGGCTGTTGCAGCCCCGGCCACCACATCCACCCCAAACAACACGAGGCAGGTGGGACGGGATGGCAAAAACAGTTTTCCTTGAATTCTCACCCAGCAATTTCTACTTTCATCTTCTACAGGAGAGGCAGGGAAACAGTCTTTTTCCTGGTTCCAAACCACCAGAATGACACTGGGGCTCTGTCACTAAGGAGGAGAGTGGATAGAGCGGAAGACATGAGCACTTTCCGCATGGAACCTTCCAGAGAGAGGTGTTTAGACCAGAAGTTGCCTGGACTGGTCTTTCTGGGAGAGCTTATTATGTGACAGGGCAGATTTTGAGGGAGCCTCAGTTTACCTATGAAACTAACTTCCGGACTCTCTCGCTCTGAGAGGAGCAGAGCTGGTGTTTACTCGGGGAGTGCCCTCCGTGCCCAAGGCAACTTGGTTAGGAAAGAAGAGGGTTCAGAAAACAGGGAAATCTCTGACAAGTGGTAGATTCATTCCTGGACCAAAGGCAGTGGGCTCAAATGGGGCACACGACAACGAACGTGTTGACGGAGCAAGGCGGGCAGTGAATAAAGAAAACATGGTTCTGAACCTCTAGAACCTCACAATTTAGAAGGAAGGGAAAAAACAAAACATTCAACTAGACGGCCAGAGAGGGCGCTATAGACCAAACACTTGTGTGTCCCCTCCTCCTCCGAACTCAGGTTGAAACCTATTCCCCCAAAGTGATGTTCTTAGGAGGAGGGTCTCTGGAGGTGACTAGGTAATGATTAGGTTTTGTCCTTGAATCTACAGGTTCGCTCATGAATAGAATAGTGCTTTTATGAGAAAGAGCTCCCAGGGAGCTCCCTCCACCCCTGCCACGTAAGGACACAGCAAGAAGACAGCCAGTCAGGAACCTCCCGACACTGCGTCTGCCAGCCCCCTGATGCGGGCTCCTAGCCTCCAGAACTGTGAGAGGTAAATGTCTGTTGTTTACAGGCGACCCAGTCCTGGGACTGCTACTGGGCACAGGGGCGGGTGGCCAGCACCACCTGGGTGCTCCCCAGGGCATCCGAGAAGAGGCGGGAGGTGCAGGGCTTGCAGGACGAGCTGCGGAGGCTGCTGCAGGTCACCCAGAGGGGCTCCCTCAACTGGCAAGAGAAGCAGCCCACGGCCTGAACTTCCAAGGGCTACCAGGTCCCAGGCGAAATGTCACCCCACGTCTCCAGCTCTCCATCCAGCCATGTAAAGCAGAGAAGTGGAATTTGACAAGAGCCGGCGCAAACCAGGGGAGGGGATGGCACACGTCAGCTCTGTAGCCGAGACCCAAAAGACCAACTTCTCTTCAGGAGAAGAAACCTGCTTACACCGCTGGATGGGGGGATGGCTTGAAGAAGAGGAGGTGTTTGTCCTGGCCTTTCTCCTTGGACCTTCTTCAGACTGGAGAGCGAAAACAGCTAGCAGGCAACCATATTCTCTAGGCTGCGGGGAATTGTAAGAGTGTCTGCTTCTGTCCTTAAGTCCGCACATCCCCAGCGGCTACCCCAGGCTTCCAGCAGTACCCTATGTCCACAGGTTCCTAAATCACAATAAATGTCAGGCTGAGCTGCCAGGGACTCACTCCCACCTTTGTTCATTTCCAGGACCCCGGTCGGATCGTGCTGTTTAAATAATGACTCATCTTCCTGCCCTGCATGTGGAGGGTGCAGCTCCTCTCCTTAACGCAGTGGGAACAGCCAGTTTTACTCCAGGGGGTTGTTAGCAGGACTGCAAACTGATAGCTCATAAAATTTTTAGTCGGTAAAACCACTTTTTCCAGTGGTCAGATTTTTAGATGTTTCTTCTTGCTAGTGGCATCTTTGACTCATGCAGGTCAGCATAGGTGCGCAAGGGCAGAGACTGAGTCCATCCTGTCCTCGGTGTTTTACTGGCATCACGAGAGGCTGGTACCGCGGGTGGGAGTTTGTGTACCAAGTCTGGAGGCAGGCGGTCTGCCCCTTGTTTGCTGTGGGAAATCAAGCATGTCATTTAACCAATCTGTGCCTCAGTTTTCTGCTTGGTAAAATGGAGCCAATAAAAAGCATCTCTCTCATAGCACCGTGAAGAGTAATTGAATTGGCAACTATAAGCTGATTAGTGCCAGGAACAGATGCCTGTTACAATTCTTCAATAACCGGCCGTGAATCCAATCGTGCACACATCTTCCTCAACAGACAATGGGGTTATGTCCCAATAAATCCAAACTAAGCTGAAAATATCCCAAGTAAAAAATGCAATGAATACACCTGACCTACTGAACGTCACAGCTCCCCTCAGCCAGAGTAAAGTGGCCAGAACACTCACATTAGCCAACAGCTGGGCAAAATCATTTAACACAAAGCCTGCTTTATAATAATGGATTGACTGTCTCTTATAATTTACTGAATCCCGTACTGCAAGTGAAACCCAGCATGGCTGTGTGGGGGCAGAAGGGTGGCCAGTGTGTCGTTACCCTCGCGACCGCGCGGCTGACCGGAGCTGCCCTGCCCAGCATCACTGACAGAATCACACCGCGTACCGCCGCCCAGGAAAAGACCAAGATTCAAAATTCTAAGTACAGTTTCTACTCAGTGTGTGTCACTTTCACACCACTGTGAAGTGGTGAGATAGTAAGTGAGGCCGGCGAACACCAGGACTGCCTGTGCGTGTTCCCCGCGTGCTTCTCAAGCGCTGATCCTCAAGGGAACTCAGTGTGTCGGCCCAGTTAGAGGGCCGGCAAGGGCAGGCCTGGTCTGCACGGCCCCGTTCACCCTTTCACCTGGCTTCCCGGCCTCCAGTGTCTTCAGTGCACACCAAGCAGGTCTACTGCCCAGAGGTAAGTCACTGCTCACCTGGGCAAAAGCAGAGAGGGTGGAAAAGAGACTGGGGGATGGAACAGAACCAAGGGACACAAGACGGGGGTGGGGGGCGACACCTCAACTTGGAGCTTTTCCTTTTCCTTTTCTGCAAGCCCGGCGGAGTTGCTGCCTCGCCCCACTGCAGTCTATCCAGGGCGCCCAGTCCTCCGCGCACCTGTCTGAGAGGCAGCCTGCTCTTAGAGGCGGAGACGAGCAGGCCTGGCCGGTGACTGGTGACACCAAGCAGGCCGGCACTGCTCTCGGGAGGCCTGCCCAGTGGCCTGGCCTGGCAGGAGCTGCCAGCTGCCCCCGGAGAGCGGGGTCTTTTCCAGGCGATGACATTGACTCAGAAAGAGTGAGGCTGCTCTCAGCACCGGCTCACCTTCTCCCAGCCGCGGGGGCCACGAGGGCAGTGGGCGCCTGAGGAGCACAGACTGAGAGAAGGAAGGAAAAGACAAGCTGGCAGCCCTTAGTTTCACGTCTTCTCACGGTCCTTCCGTGCAAAGAGGTCGACCCGGAACTCTGCCTCTGGGTGGAGAGCCGGGAAGCAGTGAGTGGCTCAGAGGGCAGCAGGCAGGAAAGCACAGCGAGATCTGGAAAAGCAGCCCCGGGATAATTGTTCCGGCCCGAGCCAGCCTGAAATGTGTTTCTAGAGCTTGTCACTACCCCCCATGCATGCAACACGGACCCCTCAGCGCATGCAGAATAGCCTGGCCGCGTGCCGGAGGGGCAGCAAGGTAGCTGCGGGACCCCGAGGCAGCCCACACGCCTTGCCCCACTCGGCCTCAGTGCACGGCCACGGCCAGCAGCCACGGAGCTCAGGCGACAGAACACAGGAAGGACGCAGCGACGGGGACACCGGGAGAGGAAGCCCTTAAAATCAAACCCTACTCTCCATCGGTGTCATAAACATCCTGCTTGGGGTCGCCACTGGTGTGGGTAGGAGGTGCCTGCCCGGCTCACACCCTCAGGGCGCACGAAGGAAGACCAAGCGCATCCGGTGTGACCCCCGCCCACACTCGTGGCTGAACAAAGCTGAATTCGGACCTGATAGAAAAGTCTGGGCTCCCGGCTGGAGTGGCGCGTGTGCGATCACAGGCGCCCTAAGGGACCTTATTCGGGCCTGCCGGCCGAGCGGCAGGAGCCCGTCTGCAGACAAAGAGACACAGAGCAGGCGGAGATGCCACAGGGCGTGCGGCCCGGCCCCGAGGGCCCACCGCGACCCAGCCGCCCTGCCTGCCCAGGGCGTCCCTCCGGCTCGGGGCCTGCCTCCGCGCTGATTTTTCGGGTTCCTCCTGGGCGCGTCTGGCACCCCCACGAAGGTGGCGCTCACGGTTCAGGGACTCACACGCTCTCCTGTCGGGTTTCGTTTCTCCCGCTACTCCGGGGAGAAGGCACGGGGGCATCTCATTGTCGCCTCGTATGGGCGGGACGCCCAGGGGATGGCTGCGCGGGCCTCCAGGTGAGAAGGCAGGGCTCTGACCCAGGCCCCCAGGCCGCTCTGCCCCCTTGGCGCTGGGAGCTCTGCTTCCAGGAACAGGGACTCTGGCCCCCAGGCATAATCCAAAGCCCGTGCTGCATTCCTAAGCACAATCAGATAGTTCAAGAAAATAGGAGCTGCAGCTTGACCCTGGGTGGCCACACCTCCGTGAGGCGGCAGGCAGAGCTCACCGGGCCTCCGACTTGAAAACAAAGTACAGAGAGCAGAAACCAGCATGGGCTTTCAGGGGAGGACCCTTCCTCTTATAAGGGTATGTGGGGCCTGTACAATCATCATATCACATTAGCATTTCTCGGACTTCACTTCACTCCCCATCCCTACAGGGTACCCGGGAAAAGCCGGCAGGCCAGTGACACGTCTCCTCCCTCCTCCCGGGCTCTGGGGGGGCACCGCCTCCCAGCACCCCACTCGGAGGGGCAGAGAGAGAGGAAGGACAGCTCTCCAGAAGGGAAAGCCCAGCTCTCAAGAGGAACCTTGGGGCCTCTGCCCAGGACTGACGACTGAATCTGTCTGGAAGGCTCCCTCCCACAGCCCTGGCCCTCCTCCTCTGCCACCGACAGCGTCTTTGAGGATGACATCACAGCCGTTCGCCATGCCGCGGGCCAATCAATAGCTAAGTCTCCTTTGGCGTAATTAAATGTCCCAGCCTGACAGCAACCCCCAAAGAGGGGGCAGTATCTCCTGAACATAAAATGGCTTTTCTCTAAGCCTGAATGATGCGTGGAGCTGACGGGCAGTCGTAGGGGCGGGCCAGAGAGGACATCTTTCCACGTCCAGGCACTGCCACAAGGAGCCTGCTCAAGTGCCTTGCAAGAGAGAGAAGCAGTGCGTGAGCCTCTGTGTCCAGAGGACAGCGGTGGTCGGGTGAGAGCAGGCCCAGCTCGGTGAGAGGACAGCCCTCACCCACTCTCTGCCCACCTTGGGGCGTCAGGAGGAACTAGCGAAGAGCAGAGACACACAGTAATAAAAGACTGTGCGACTTTCTGAGCTTGGGTCAGGTCTGAGCTGGGGAAGAGGAACAGCCTTGGATTTAATGGCAAACAGCTTTAAGTACATACTGGCCTGGACCTTTTAAAACTCTTACTGGAGAACCGTTCATTTATACCTGAAAGGGACCGAATAGTTATGGAATCTGCTGAGGTGTCCACGGGCGACAGACTGGCAGAGCCAGCTGGGAGGGCAGTGGCGGGAGGGCAGGGGCCATGTCCCGGTGGAGCCCAACCAGCCCGGCTCACTCCACACACCAGCCACAAGCAAACAGAGGACGCAGACGTGCACGGATGAAACCACTTCTGTGCATTCAGTCGGCACTATGGCCGCCTGTCGGGGGACCTGCTGGCCCATGCAGGTGGCATGCTCCCCTCAGCCGCAGACAGAAGATGGGGGAGAACTCGCCACCCGTGCTGAGGTGTGGCTGGGAAAAGCCGTGGAGCTGGCCACCTGCCTGACCTTCCCCGAGCGCCGCCGTCAGTCACTCACAGCCACCTTATCACGCACTAACTGCTGAGTGGCACTTTGGCCCCAATAAAAATGGCTCCCCGCCAGGTGCCTGGGGTGGCACCACCCTGCTTTGGGCTGCCCAGGACTCTCCTGGAGCACAGGCCTGGGAACCCGGCGAGGCGTGTGGAGACCCCCCTGTGCGGCCCACCTGCGCGAGCGGTGAATGGTCCCATGCTCACCACTTCTCCGCAGACTGCCGGCACAGCTCTTCTGGGGAGGCGTCGGTAGACCAAGCTGGCCGGAAGGTCCCTTCCAACCTGCTACCCTGCTGAGCTCATGGTGGCCTCCTCGGTCTCGTCCCCACTTTTCTCTCGTGACCCAGTCGCATGGCCCTAGATCTGACCAATCCCTGTCTCTGTCTTCTTCCCAGGCAGTTTTCCTTTATCATGATTCTGCCCTGCGAGCCGGGCTCCAGCTAGATACTCCACAAATGCTGGCTCAGTGAATGAACCCCACTTGCTCGCTGGGTTCCCCTGACAGTGGAGTCAGGCCACAGACCCATCTTCCAAGGCGTAGGTGAGGCGCAGGTGAGGGGTGGTCTGGCCAAGGTCCCAGGTGAATCAGGAAGACAGCTGAGAATAGGGTCACAGGCCTCAAGAAATAACCATGAAGCCAAAGCTCTCACTGAACCCAAGGTGAAGCTGGGTGCCTACAGGCCAGGCCCCTGGGCACTCCGGGACAAAGCCTCCACCTCCGCCTCGCGGCATTTCACAGATCACCGTGCGGTTTCCCGGCCTCAACTCTCTTACTCTTCACAACCCAGAGGGAGGGGGAGCGGCCCTTATTCCCCACATTTTACAGGCCCAGAGAGTTAAACGCTGTTCCCATGACACACGACCACTGCAAGAAGGAGACAGGACCATCTCAGATCATGTGATCCTGAATCTGTCCGCCTCCCACCCAGGAGCACACGGAGCATCTCACGACCCACGGACGCCCTTTCAGTTCTGGGGCAGCACGAGGAGAGACGTCTCCCCACTGTTACGGACCCTTTCAGAGGCTGCTGCAGCCCCACCCTGTTCCTGCCACTGCCCCAACTCAGCCTGTCCTCCTGGGGCCTGCTTACAGCTCAGGGGCCCCTTCGCACACTCTGGCTCCGAGCCGGGCCTCCACCGTGTGTGCCGTGCCCAGGCAGGACAATTTCCAGGGTACCGACGTGGCTCTGGAGCTGACACCGGCGACTGGGCCCACGCTGTCCTTTCCACTCCTAAATGTCAGGTGAGTGGGACTGGGAGGGGCCTCGGGTGCACTGGCGCTTGTTTCCGCTGGCGACACGGACCACACTTCATTCTCTGCAGAGGAACGTCTTGGCATAAAGATAAAAGTGCTGCTGGAATATGGCATGCCTGGGGCTCTAATTTACAAAGTTGGGACCAGAAGATGTGACAGCCTTTCAAGAGTTTGTTCCACTTATTAGGAGAGAGCCCAAAGATGCCTTTTTTATGATCTGATGCTTCATTTTTACTGGCAATACCAGCTCGCTGCTGATGTGACTTGGCACACAGCGGGACCTTGCCCAGGTGGTTTTTAAAAGGACATTTAGGGGGAGGGCCTGAAGCTGCTTTTCCTGTTTTGTACTGACAAAACACATTTAGACAGACTAAACGTGGCAAAATAAATACTACAAGTTCAGAGACTTCAATTTACCAAAGCTCTTCTTAAAAGCCGAGGAAACATGAAAGGCAAAAATTCTACTCAAATTCAAATAGTTTCCAAGGAAAATTCCTGTAACCTTGAAGAATAATAAAGGCTCATGGATATATTTAGAATTTCTGAATGGTAGGACTGTTTCCCAAGAGCATTTTAAATATCCCAAGTGAAAAATGAGAACAAGACCAAAATTGTTTGGTAAAGAGCAAAGAACCCTTCAGTTTATGAAAAAGAAGGAAAAGAAGGAGAGACTGTGAGAGTCAAAGATGCCATAGAGGCCAGGCCTGGAGTTCCGCACAGAGTACGAACCATGGTAGTTTCTGCCAGGAAACTTTTTATTCAATTCCACATGCAAAGAATGTATATTACAATCATCTGGGTTTTTTTTTAACTCTGTCCATGCTGTCTTGCATCCCATGAGCATTCCTTTAGCTTTTTAGTCCTGCCCGTGGCGTCAGGGTCTGGAGCTCTGCTGGGTGGGCCTGCCAAGCACCCAGAGCCAAGCCCCTCTCATGTCCCTGTAGGACCCCAGGAATGTGCAGTTAGTAGCTCATCCCTACCCAGATAGTGAGTTCCCGGCTATCATTACTTCCTAAGCTCTGCAACCCGCAAAATTGGACATTACCACCCTGGGCCCTAAGTCCTATTAATCCGGGGGACATGTGGGGGTACAAGATCCACGCCTGCCCTCAAGGGGCTTATACTCCACTCGCATGAACAAAGTCACATGACACACAGAGGGCGTGAAATTACAGCCATATTCTACAATGAACATAATATATTTCAGGCACTTTGAAAATGCTAAGAAGAGAGCAACTGCCTCCGTCTAGATGGTGGCGGCACCTCATCCAAGCACAGGGAATTTGAGGGGTGAATGGGAGACTGACAGAGAGGGAGGCTGAAGGCAGGCCAGCCCAGAGCCTCACTGCATCCTGGCCCTCCCAGGAAATGGCACATCCTCGGTGCTGGGGCAGAGGGGCCGCGAGGAGAGCTTGGAGCCGGGATCAGGCTTGAATGCCATGAGCAGGACTCAGATGGACTCTGGAGGGGAAGGGAGGCCGAGCCTTGGGAGCCGCGGCATTCTGACCTGCTCAGGAGCCCACGGGGGCGCTCGGGAACTGGGCAGCCTCTGAGACCGTGTTTGTCCCGCGCGGTGAGCCCGGGTGGGCACACCTGGCTTCCTCTGCCTCCTCGGAAGGACCCCTGTTCCGGGGCCACGTTCTGGGCCCAGGCTGGAGAAGAGCTTGCCACTGCCGTCCTCACCAGCTCCCCACCCACAGCCCAGACACGGGCACAAGAGCCACGTTCCCTGGACACAGGTCAGCCACAGAGAGAGACCTGGGGGCCCACTGGGTCATTAGGTCTCCCAACTATCCAAGGGTGTCATGTGCACCACATTTTAATGTCAAATGGATGGAGAATTGCTGAATAACTTCTGCCATGAGGTGCAGATTTTGAACTTTCCCCCTTTGGTAGAATATCATCTCGGTGGCTTAAAACGAACAGCGAACTCCACCCATGGTCTCCAGCTCCCCCCGCGGCCCCACGCCGGACCCTCACAGCCCAGGCTTCCACGAGAAAAATAAAACAAAACACATTATTACAAGGTCCCACCCAATTTGCGTTTCCCCTGAGTAACTACCAACGTCCTACACGCACCACCACCCGCCACTCCCCCCAAGCACTTCTAATTTTAGACTTAAGAGCGTGGAACTTGACACTGGATATGTTTCCATTTACCATGAAAGGCGAGTTTCTCCACCACAAACAACCGAAGGGCAGGCTTGGAAAACAGGTTTTGAAGACTAGACTTGGGGAAGCTCGGCCCAGTGCTTCTCGGGAAACGTCCGCCACGGCACCAAGAGGCAGGACGCCTTAGGAAGGAATAGTGCGCTCTGCCTTCTTTGAGATGAAACGATTTAATTTTAAGGGTTTCAGTTCATCAAAGAGCCCCAGCTAATTTTCCAAGGAAAATGAGCACATTTTGTTTTTCTTCATTCTTCAAAGACTATTTGGGCCATGAAAAGAATTTATACTAAATTTCCTTAGAAGACTCAGTTGGGCAATGCCTGCAGCGCCTTATGAAGGAACATAGGATGGTGAGAAACGCAAGTGTAACGGGCTATAAACTTCTTGGGGTTTAAAAATCAGAGATTAGCTTAGCCCCCGTGATATTCATAAACAAAAAGATAAAGTAGAAGAAAACTCTAAGAGGCTGTCATCCATTGCTACAATTTTATAGATTTATGGAATGAGGTGCTATTTCTACAGAGGGAAAAGCAAAGTCTTCACTTGAGAAACTGACATTTTCATACGTGCACCGACGTCCTCTGTCCAAACCATAGGTCAGTTCCCTTTACTGCCAGATACATAATCAATTCATCAACATTTCCCCTTAATGAACATCTTATAAAAGTCAGAAAACATTTTCAGTGCAGTTTTAAAGCAGTGACACGGGACTCCGGCCTGTTCAGCGTCCCCCCCACCCCCTCCACCGCCTGCCCTCCAGCCGACAGGGCGACTCCCAGGACGCAGGCCCCACGTGTTTGACCTGTTTTTCTTTCCCTTCTGAGCAGCTACCCTCTTCTTCCCCTATGACCAGCTCCTGCCAGGTGCCCCAACTCCTCTCACAAATTCCGCTTCAAAACCAGCACATTGGCCAGCAACTCCCCTTTCATGAAGCACTTACTGCTTGTCCTGCGTGGAAAGGGACGATGGGTGCCAAAGAGCAGGGGTGAGGACGCAGGACAAGCTAGGAGAGCGCCTCAGCTCTGCGGAGTGTCCCTGACTGCAGCCTGGTTCTTCCCCCCTTGTTCGTGGCTTCAAGGAACTCCTTTCGGTTGGTGCTGGATGTGGGCAAACCTGTGGAGATTGGAGGCCAAGTTCAATAGGCCCTGGCTTCCCTGCTGGAAAAACTGTCAGTAGGCTTCTTGGCTATTCTCTACGGTGCCCCTTCCCAGGATGCCAGGATGCCCAGAGCCCGCATGCCCAGCAGTGGCCGAGCTATTCCGGGCGGGCCCCGACCTGCCCCTCGGCCCTCAGCCGCATGCCAGAAGCAGCCATTCGCAGCTCCTTGGATTCGGCGTGTGGCATGGGCAGTCCTGCCTCTCACATGTCCTGGGGGCTCGGAGCCTCCCCAGCAGCCTGGGGGCGGCTGCAGGCACCTCACTGGAGCGCTTGGCTCCTCTGCCCCTGCCTAACAGGCACCCGGCCTCCCCACGGCCCCCGCCCGCCCCCGCCAGGTGCCCGAGGTGATTAACGGGCCTCAGTGTGCACCCCATCAGTGCCTTCCAGTTAGGGGCTGTCTTGCCAATGGGTTTCAGCCCCGGGCAAGTTCACTATGGAGTCAATGTGACCAAAGGAAATGAGTAAAACGTTCTCGGGCTGAAAGAAATACCTAACTTTATTCCCACGGGGGCAGGTCAGTCACTAGAATCCCGTCCACTCAGCGAGTCCGCATGCAGCAAGCCGGTCTCTGCCTCTGGGCCCCTCTGTCTGCACAGCTGTGCCGCACAGCCGTCCTCTGGGCCTCTGTCCTCGGCGCTGCCACCACTCCAGCCTCTGCTCTCCTGCAGCCTTGCAGCCGGGCCACCGGTCGCCCAGAGCACTGGGCGGGGCTCTTTTAGAGTCAATAGCAGTGTATTGCCCACAGGTGTGCAGTGAGCCAGCCGACCAGGGCCAGGTGAGAGTCCTGGCCACAAGGACTCTCATTTTATCCACAGGAGCTAACCACCTGCCTGGAAGAAGTTTGAGACTTTTGGTCTCATTGTGGGAAGGGCACCCACGCGATGCAAGTGGAACAGTCCATTCCAGTCCCCGGGAGGCAGACGTGCCCACTTTCTGCTGAGCCCTCCTGGGGAGACCCAAGTCTGGGCTGTCTGGCTCTCACAGGCCTGAAGGGGCAGAGGAAGAGACTGGAGAGCAGAGTCTCCTTCGAGCTGGTGCTCTCCACTGAGGCCGTTTATGGGGCGATTGGAGGGCGCTGAAGCAGAGTGTGCGCGTGGAGTGTCTCAGTGCCCGCAAACGGCTGGGCGGTGGAAGTTCACTGAGATTGACTAAGCGGCCCCCGTTCCAGGTCTTGCTAGCATGGGCGTGCTCTGATGTGCCTCACATGGTGCACCTTCTGACAGTGATAGGACCCACCTGAGTGCGTGGAGGGAGGCTGCCAGGGAAGGAGGGCTTTCCTAACATGACAGTGGAAGAACAGGGGTGCAGATGCACTGGGCATGTTGTTTGAAGAGGAAACAGAAACAACCTTTCTTTTCCGTCCCTGAACTGCCCAGAATCGCAGATTTGAACCACTGCAGAGCTGATTGGTGGAAATGAAGTCCCAGTGAGAAGAATCATAGATTAAGTGATGTGAATCATGTGTGGGTCTCTCCCTCTCTGCCCAGCAGTAAGCCTGGTGGCGTGGCTGGATTATCGAGCACCCCCGACAGTGACTCAGTGTCACTGGGCTGACCACCTAGGTGACATGGCACTGCTCAAAGCTTTGGCGACACATTGCAGAACAGCGCTTGAATTGTCTATGAGCCCACCTGTTCACCTCACTCATATCATAAATCAGCTGGAAGCAAGTTAAAGTAACAGGTTTACATTAAAAGCAATGTAAACTAACACCTAGAATTGAGACATTCTGGATTCAGTATATCTCTGAGTTCCTGAGGAGAGTTCTTGCTTCTAAATAACAATAATCTCTTGACCACATCTGCTTATAGACTAACTGTAGGCCTCTAGTTATACAATAGGATCTGGAAAAAAAGTGCTTTGCACTATTTTTGTGTTTCGGATAAGTACCTGCAGGACAGACCTGTCATGGAGCGGCCCACGCCCCGTGCAGATTTCTGATAGAGTGGCTTACACATGAAAAGAGAAATAAATCTCCTCTTATCACCTCCAGGCCCAACTTCCCTGGAGTCTTACGTGTTTCCTATTCTCCATATTCCAAAAGTGTTTATTCTTTCAACTCACTTTTCTTCCCATTCCCAGCCAAATAACTTTTATTTAAATTCAGCATGTCCTAAGGCAGTGTGAGGGAAAGGCCTTCGGGGGCCACTGCCACTTGCCACCCAGAAATGATGGCACAGCCTGTGATGAAGGGAACCCAGTGGCTCCTCCTCGGTCAGCAGCCCGCCCCTCCTGCTTTCGGGACCAACTGGCTCCCCTTTTCCTCACAGACCCCGGCCCTCCCTGCAAGTGATCCCTCAGAATTACCATTTTAAAGGGTAAAAAGAGACAAAGGAAGCGAAATGCTCTCTACCAGGAGAAGGGGAGCCTTCCCAGCATGTCCTCAGCCTCGCTGTGAGGCTTCTGGGGCCCTGGCACCGCTCCAGCCGCCCGCGCCCTGCGCCCCCCGCCACTTCGCCCTCGGTCCTGCATGCCCGACGGTCCTTGCTGCCACCGTCCTCCCTCCAGGCTGCTTCTCTGGCTTGTCTGTGGGCTTCATTCTCGGACACGTGGGTCTTGAGCCTCCAGGAAACTGGGCACCTTTTTCCATCCTAGTGTCTAACAGTAAGAACGAGGGAAAGAGAATTTATTGAACAAGAACCCCAGACAGTACATTCCTGGACCAGTCACCACCTCTCTGTGGCATTGGAAGGTCACAGCAGGTCTCTGGGTTCACTTCCTTGCCTGTCCTAGGAGGGGAGGGACCAGAAGACTGCCAAGGCCCCACCCAGGCCCTACCCTCCCAGGAGGAGCGCTGGGAAGGGGCCTCCATGGAGCTGACCCTGCCCTGGCGGCTGGTCCTGCTGGTGAGGGTGGTGGGAGGAGCAGGCAGACGGTGGTGGGCTGCAGCTAGAGCTCTAAACATGGGCAGCATGATGAGGGCGGAGAAAGACAGGCTGTGATCTCACAAGTGGAATGAAAACCAAACTTGTCCACACAGGCAGCAGACTGGCCATCGCCTGGGACTGGGGTGGGAGAAGGGGCAAGGCGGCTAGAAGGTACCACCTTCCAGATACGAGACGAGTGAGCTCCTGGGGGCACAGCATGCTCACTCTACTGTATTGTGTATTTGAAAGTTGCTAGAAGAGTAGATCTTAAAAGTTCTCACCGCACACACCACGTGTGTGACTCTGTGAGGTGACAGATAGGCAGCTTTGGGTGAGGATCTCTCCGTGGTTTTTACAGATACTGAATCACTAACTGTGCACCTGCAACTTATACAATGCTATATGTCAACAAAGCCGGGGAAAAACCAGTAAGGATGAAGGTTTGCATGGCACTTCACAGTTTAGACAGGCTTTCGCTCACATCATCTCATCTAAAAGTGGAGAAGCATTTGAGCACAGTTCCCATTTTATAAATCTAGAAACTGAGGCTCAGAGGCCAGAGAAGCTGAGCCCCGTGACTAGGAGACGGCGGAGCAGGGCCGACCAGCTGGCCTATAGATCTAACTCCCTTCCCAGGTCCTGGCAGGCCTTCCTAAGCCCCTCCTCGACTGTCCAGCTGTAAACCCTGGGCCTGGCCGCCCCTCCGCAGGACCACAGCATGGCCGGGAGGAGGCACCCTTTGCCCACCAGGCTGCAGGGTGCTTTGGGGGACATTTCCCTCATCTGGATACCTTTTTCCTCTAACTTCCTATTATTTATGGTCTTAGAATTCCACTCATCGCGTTCTTGTGACCCAGTTCACCTCTCTAAGGAACCTCATGGTGCTGGGCGTGGGGGAGGGGGCCCCCCCCCCCCCCCGGGGGGGGGGGGGGGCCCCCCCCCCCCCCCCGCTGTGGGACTTGCCTTCCCCATCCCCCAGGACCTCAGTGCAAGATTTCTTTATTAGGACCTTAAAGGGGGCCGGATAAATAGAGCGGCATTTCTTAAAGTTAAGAAGTTTGTCTCTCTGTTAAAAAACAAACAACAAACATCAAGCCTCTTCATAGTGATTTTAATTATTTTCACTATGTTCCTTAACCCTGTCCAGACGAAATATAAGCTAGCTATGAAATTTAATAAACGCTCCTTACACTCCATGGCTCTGAGGCAAGTGCCTGGTTTTGCTGGAACTGAATTGCCAGTGCCGGGCTAAGGTGCATTCAGCGCCGGTCTGCTTCCGTCCGCATGCGGCCGCAGTAACACCATCCTCAGAGGCGCGTTGTGGGAAAACATCAAACAGTAACTGACGCCTTTTCCCACTTTAGGACCATCAGGTTCACCTGTCACTAAAGCTCCGCCGGGAGGAAGCCGCCAGCACCCTGAGGACACCTGGACCTTCCCCCTGCAGGTGAGGCCGCACCCAGCCAGCCCGCTCCTGCTGCAAAGCCGGTAGGGGAAAGCCAGGCAGGGACACAGGTGTGTATGACATGCCTGCACGTGTGTGCGCACCTGGCAGCCGGGTCCGTCAGGCCTCGGAGTAATGCTTCCACCGACCCAAGGCGGACAGATGCAGGCCCCGAGAGCCAGGCCTGATCCGGGCGCCCCTCCTTGCAGAGATGCCCATCCTGCGCAGCGGGGCTGAGAAGCAGCAGTACGGGCCAGGGAGGGAGTGCCCGGAGCCACACAGACCAGGTCGCACGCCGTGCTGCCCCTTACCCGCTGCGTGACCCAAGCCAAGTCACTTAAAGGACACCAGCCGTAACGCCCTCCGTGGGCTCACCAGGAGGACTCGGCCGTCCCGCACGGCGCTCAGCACACAGTGCGATCCCCGCTCCTCCAGGCTCCCGCCCAGGGCGGGCCCTCCTCCTGGGGGCTCGCAGCCCCTCCCCTGATTGTCACTGTTATCAGCAGCACCAGCGCCAGCCTCGCCCCTTCTGCCCACAGCCTCCTGGCCTCAGGCGTAGGCTTGCCATTTCACGTGTCCTCCAAGGATTAACCACCAAGGAAGGAGCGGGCGTGGCTGCCTCAAAGGGCAGGCTGGGCTCCCGGAGGCTGCGTGGCAGGTGCCACATTCTGACGCAGAAGAACGACGAACAACCAGAGGAGCAAGCCCTTCCACAGCGTCCATCCTGCCGCTGGCCTGGGTGTGGCAGGTGCGGCCCAGGCAGGCAGCCCGCCCCGAAGCCACCCACAGCCTCTGTCCATTGCTAACCACAGGTGCATCTGGCCAGCCCGGATTTTATCTCCTGGGTGGCTCGGGGCACCTGTCTGTCCGGGTTCAGGCCCCTGAGATGGGTCATGTGGGTATTGCGCGTCTTTCCTGGGATGAGTCAGGGCCTGCTGGCCAGAGTTGCCCTCAGCGCCCCTCCCAGTAATGAAAGGAGGTCAGAGGCCTTTGGGTTTAGCAAGGGCGCTCCTTGAGGCTGCCTCCCGTCAGCCTTGCGGTGGGAGCTCTCCTCCAGGGAGCAGTGAGCCAGACCGTCCGTCTCCCCCAGTGGGGCAGGGAGCCTTTCCCAGATCCCTTCACAATGCCGGCCAGCCTGCAGGCGAGGGGCCAGACGGGCAGGCTGGGGGCATTCCGGGCGGGACATGTCTCCTGGGCCTGCTTGGTCGGCTCTCCCCGCCCCACAGGCCCAAACAGCTGCAGGGGGCACGTGCGGGAGGCCCAGGAAGGGCGAGGAGCCGGGATGCTGAGGTGCCCGGGATGCGTGCTGGCAACTACACGAAGCGCTAGGCCCTGCTGGAAGGCTCCTGGCCCACCCGGCTCTCCCCCGCCAGCCCGCAAAGGCCTGACGCCGCAGCGCTCTACAGCTGACACGCGCGTTCACACACTGTTGCACCATGATTCTAACCAACCAGCGGCCGGAAAGTAGTGTGAAGCTTATCTGCAGCTCAGGGCAGTTAGGGGACACATCTGGGTCACACGCTGCATCTGGGCTCAATCCCATGAGGCCTGATTCCAAAACCCATCCATTTTCTACTACAGCACCAGTTTTTAAACTTTTTTTTTTAATTCCAAGTATCTAAAAGGAATATGAAACCCTATGTGCCTCTTTGTATGATCTTTGCAACTTCCTGTGAATCTATAATTATTTAAAAGTAAAAAGCTTTTTAGAAAAAGCCCTGCATGGGCCCAATATATAAACGCATCAAAGAGATACTTTAGAAGTCGGGCAACAGGCTCCCCTTCGGGGGCAGTGTTGATGAGGGGCATAGGAGCTCCCAGGGGCCGGGAACGCGCTGGGTCTGGATGCGGTTCCCCACACGCCGTGTGTGCAGTCTGTAAACACTCACGGAGCTGTGCGCTTATGATCAGTGCCTTTTTCCAAAGAAGTGTTAAACTTTAAAAGTTAAAATACCAGAGTGGAGGTCCCTGCCAGACAGGAAGAGGGGCTGGGAACTGCTCGGCTTCTCGCACCACCCCCCTGGCCCGAAGGCCCGCGGACGGCAGGGTTCTGAGGAGCCCGGTGGGGGACGTGGGTCTGGCTTCCGCCTCCCAGAGCCGGAGTGGCTGGGCCAGGGGCTCAGCTGCCCAGGGCCGCACTGATGACCCCAGTACCTGCTTACAAACCGCAGCCCTTGGGTCAAAATCAGCAGTGGAATGTGTGCAGAGCAGGGCTTCGTGCTGGGTGTGCAGGGTCCTCGAGAGCCCACCCGAGCAGGGCAGCCTTACCCAGACTGTGCGGGTATAAGCTTGGAGCGAAGGAGTCCCAGAGAAAACTGGTTAAAAACAAAAAAGAAAGAAGACGGGCTGTTACGACTTGAGAGGAATTGGTTCACAGTCATAATCACAAGGAAGTGGAAACAATGGCCACGCAGGACACAGGCAGCCCTCAGACACGGAGGGCCGGGCTCCAGACGCCCGCCAAAGAGCGAATACTGCAGTAGAGTTTCCCAGTGTGTAGCAAAGCTACGTTCCTGCTGTACTGTAGTCTATTAAGGGCGTGCAACAGCATTATGTCCAAAAACACAATGTATATGCCTTCATTAAAAAAACACTTTATTGCTAGAAAATGCAGCCATCCTGGGAGCTTGCGGCGCATCAGAGGCACGGGTCACAGGTCACGGTAACAAACAGATGCTGAGAACGTCTGAGATGCTGCGAGAATCACCCAAGTGTGACACAGACACACAAAGTGAGCAGCTGCTTTTGGCCCAATGCAGGGCGGACACGAACCTTCAATTCCTAAAAATGAGAGTATCGGCAGAGTGCGGCGATGCGATGCGCATGAAATGAGGCCTGCCTGTGTCCTCCAAGTGCGAGGCGGCTGACGGCGCGCCGGGCAAGCCTCCCTGCTGCTCGGTAGGCTGTGAGCCTCTCTTCCCTGCGGCTCGGCTTTCGGGAAGATTCCAGGCGGACCGAACACTCCCGCTCAGCATGCCGTTGCCAGACTCTTTACCCCTCGCTGGCAGGATGCAGTTGACATTTTTTGCTTTAATGCACCAAGTTAGTTTCTGCTGTCACGGGCCCACTACTGTGTCTGCAATCAGCAGGACCTGCCAGCACGCAGCCAAGGGCAGAAGTTAGCCCCGTGTGAGGTATATTGGACCAAACTGAAGCCATTCAGGTCTAACAGATCCTCTCAGAGGTCTACAAGGAACGCTTCAGTGGGCTCCCACGGGACATGGGAAGGTTTGGAAGAGGACCCACTCCACCTGTTTCCAGCAGCAGGGCCCCTGCCTTATGTGTCTGACAGCCTGTCTCCAGGCTGCTGTCGGATGGAGCGGTGAGGGAAAGGAGAACCCGTCATGAGCTCCTATTTCTAGGAGGGCTATTCCCTGAGGAGTTTAGAAATGATGAAAACTGTGAATCAGACTAATGACTCAGCCGAGGAGCGGCGGAGAGGAGAGGAAAATGGCATGCAAGTGTCAGGGTCTCCCGCATGAGGACACGGCTTTTCTGTGAGGTTCTTTCCAGTTCAGTAACACTCCACTTAACCTCTAGAAGAGCAGTTTTGCTTGAATTTTCAGGCCAAGTGGTAGACTTTTTTTGGATCCTCCATTCGTTGGGAGGGCCACACTCTCTTGGCTCGTGCTCAGGACACTCTCCGTGGGACCCTCACTCTGCGGAAGGCCAGGGCGCGGCCAGCTGGCCAGAGGAAGCAGGGGAGGGCGGCACAGAGGTCTTGTGCTGAAGGCCGACCCCACTCACTCGGCCCTCACTGAAGTGCCTGTCTCGTCGAGGGAGACAGCAGCCTGGCCCCTCTGCGCTTTCAGGACACGGGGCTTGCACTTCAACACTGACACTGGAGTCCTTCCAGACTGGAGACCGGCTCGGTAAGTGCTGGGAGCTGAGGCGGTGGAACAGGATGGACGTGCGCAGAGCAGAGAGGAGAGGACGTGCCTGGGGGCGGGGAGTCCCTGGGGAAGAGCAACTGGGTGATGGTCCCAATGAGGGGGTGTCCAAGACTGAACCCCCAGGTAGGGTTTCCCCGTGGCCCAGCCACCCATCCACACCGAGCACATACTAGGAACAACAGCCTAGTGAGGCCCTGTTACCATCACTGCATTTCACAGATGTGGGAACAGGCACAGGGACATGAAGGCACTTGCCTAGAGTCACACAGCTGTGAATAGAGGGCTGGCACCTAAACCCAGCTTTCACACTACCCAGGCGCTGTGGGCACTTGGGTCTGGGTGATTGTTTGTGGTGGGGGCTATCCTGCACCCTTGAGGGTATCAGGTGGCATCCCTGGCCTCTACCAGCCAGACTGCCGGCGGCACCACCCGCTCCAGCCAGGACGACCAGATATCTCCAGATGCCAGGTGCTTCTCCGAGGACAAAACTGGCCCCACTGAGGACCACGGAGCGAGAGGCGCCCCGGGTGGGCGCGTCTGCTTCCCGCAGCTGTTCTGCGGCTTCAGCTCAGCAGCAGGGCCACGGGGAGCCTCCCGCCTGGCAGCCGCGCAGTGCTCATCCCGACTGAACGGGCAGCGCTCTGGGCCTTGCACATGCCAGAGGCAGCTGGTCTTAGAGGTCGCTGGATTTGTGACACTTGTAGCATTTCCGAATACAGAAAGTAGCGACAGCTTACAGAGAGCAGAACAGAGGCAACGGCGAGGCCGAGGCTGAGAGGCTGCGCGCAGGCGGCCAGGCGGAGTCAGGCCGTCGGTGTCCCGTGCGTGCTGGGCCTGCCTGCCCAGCTCCGGGAGGCAGGGGGCCGGCCTGCGGGCTGTCCTCAGGGCGCAGCGGGCTTTGGTGAGCCCCTCCGGCACCTTCTCCCCAACCCTGGGCTCCAGTTCCAGCTCAGAGGGGCTGCTGGATCCTCCCCAGACCGAGGATCATTTTTGAAAAGGACAACAGGAACTCAGTATTTATCATCTCCCCGGTGCTCTGAGGGCCAGGGAGTCTAAACTCGATCTGGGAAGCAGATTTTCAGGAGAGGAGTTGTGTGACCCTAGGTAGGGGAGGACTTTGAAGACTTCGACGGTCTCTTGCCATGAGTACCTTGGCCTTAGCATCCACAGTTAGCACTAGCACTGCATGCAGGCATGGCAGCCAGTGTGGGGTGTGCCTGCTAAGGTTGCTGACTGCATCGTTAGTGTGAGGCAGAAAGGGGACACGGCGGAGCAGGACTGGGGATCCAGCAGACCTTTAACACAAGCTCCAGCATTGAAAGGCAGGGGGCCTCGAACAAGGCCTGTGAGCCTGTTCTCTCATCTGTAAAATGGGAATTCTAACTGAACCCACCCATCGGAGCCAACTGTGTCCCCAAGCCCGAGGCCCTCGAGGCCGGGGCACGAATTCCTGGGCGGCCTGAGAGGAGGGGCCCCTCATCGGAGGTGGGCTCCGGGGAGCGGCAGACATGCGGCACGGCTTCAAGCTGACGCCGGCAGGGCCCCAGCCCTGAGTGGGCCGCCAGGGAGGCTGCCCCTGAATTCCCAGAGCTCTGATCACCTGTCTCACCTGAGTTCCACCTGGATGTGTGTTTTGTCACGAGCTGCACGGTTCACAGCTGGAAGAACCAGTTCTAAAACACACCCTGAGGAGTTGGTCTGGAAACTCTTCAGAGGAGCCTGGAGCCCGGATGGGAGGCGCCAGGCCCAGATATGGCGAGTGTCCCAAGGCCCCGCCCGAGGCACCCACGGCTTCCTGCCCTGGTGGCCTCCCACCTCCCACACACCTGGGCCACGTCCTCCCCCCAGCCGTGGGGGTCCTGGAGAAGGAGTAGGAATGTGGCTGGGGCGGCGCTCGCCACCCCCCACCCTGCTGCCCTTCCAGCCTGCTCTGGGCTCGGCCTTTCAGGCGGAGCAAACGGCTCTGTGCTGCTTCACCTTTGGACCTGGGATGGGCCAGGTCAGGCCAGCCACCCATCTTGGCCAAAAGTAGCCATGTTTTCTGTTCACTGACACTCTCCCACCAGCTGCCCAGTTCTCTAACTGCAACATGAATGCTGCCGCCAGCTCACGCTCTAGCGCTCCCCAGAAGCCCCGGACTCCCTGAACACTAACATAGCGTGTGGGGCAGAGTGCTGAGGGCTTCCAGAGGGTGCCCCATTTGGTCCTCACTTTGTGCCTCTGCTGTGAGGAATATTCCCACTTTACAGGGAGGGAAACTGAGGCACTTGAGCGCTCAGGTGCCTTGCCTAAGGCCGCATGGCTAAATAAGTGCACAGATGGGATGTGAACTCTTGGAAGTTTGCTCTGAACGAGATCCTATTTCCTTTCTTGTGATAGAAAGTGGGGTACTTGGAGACCAGGCAGGGACACTGCCAGCCACTGGGCCCCAGTCTCTTCCTCTAGGGCCCCGTCCAAGTAAAATTAACCCCAGGCTCTCAAGTGACTTGGTTGATTTCGACATCCAGGACCCCTGGGGCAGGAGGGAGGCAGATAAGGACTCACTACCCCCACCCAGCCCCGCACATGGGCACACAGACACACACACACCCCTCGCTCCTCCCCCTGGGCCCCACCCGCCCGTGCACACACACACACACACAAACACACACACACACTCTCTCGCTCCTAACCCTGGGCCCCACCCTCACACACACACACACACACACACACACACACAAACACACACACCCTCTCGCTCCTCCCCCTGGACCCCCCCCCCCCCCCGCGCGCACACACACACACACACACACACACACACTCTCTCACTCCTCCCCCTGGGCCCCACCCGCGCACACACACACACACACCCCTCTCCTCCCCCTGGGCCCCCCCCCGCACGCGCACACACACA